>PVJA010014520.1:0-47263 GCA_004027025.1 Myocastor coypus | reverse complement strand
GGTGGGCGGTGGGCGGTGGGTGGTGGGCGGTGTGTGGTGGCCAGCTTGCTGATGACACATTGTCATTTCACTTTAGAAAAATCCTGTGAGGCATGGAGGAGTCTGGCAGTAACAATTACAATTCCTGTACTTCATTTTACCCACTTGGCAAAATAATGTCATTCTACTTAAAATACACAAAATTACAAACTAATAATAAAGGTCTCTTAATGGTTCTTAAAGTGAAGAGGTAACCTTGATGATAAAATGATATAAGGTTTAATAAACTGTGTTTCTGACCAAATCCCAAGGAGAATGAAGTCCGTGTAACTCAGCTGTATGTTTTCTGCTTTAATCATGGTTGTCAGATATTTAGTCTGAGCAAAAAAGAGCTTAAGTTAACATGGAAACCTAGTTTGTCAAGATTTAGGTAATTACATTATCCGGTAGTATTAATGGTCTCATTATGCAATACTTGTTGTAGGTAAGATGACTTAGTCATTTGTGTAATGGTTTATACCTTGTTATCCCCTCAAAGTCTCATGGGCTCATATGTGCAAATTTTGGAATGAAGCAGAATCATACAAAACAGATACAAATTTATGCACTGTATGACACAGGATTATGAGAATGCAATAACTGGATTAGTTCCCTGGTTTGTTTAACATAGTTTCAGGTATGGATAATGGGCAGGCCCACTATGGGTGAAGGTTGTACCATCCAGCGGGCTTGTGGCCTGGGTGGAATTAAAGGAAAGGAACCCTCGCTCTTTGCTGCCTCATGCTTGCCTGCCTTTTCATGAGCTCTTTTCCCTCTGCCATATCCACCTGCCATGCTTTTCTGATATGGAGCCAGCCAGCTATGGACAAAAAGCTCTATACACTGTGAGCCAAAATTAACATTTTCTGCTTTAACCCTGGTTGTCAGATATTTAGTCCCAGAAAAAAAGAAATTAAGGTAGCACGGCAAGTATTATGTTCTATGCTCATTGCTGGGAAGTATCTTCTCTTTTGCAACTGGCCCAGTTGAGGCACTCACTGACCAATGATTTCTTGATTTGGTCATTTTTACCATTCTTTCATTATTATGTTAATTCTTCTTTCCCTATTGTCTTAGATAACTACATTTACCGCAGAAAAAATTAAATGATTAATCTGTAAAAGAATAGAAGGATCAGTTTAGTTGCTGAGAATATATAGAGTATGGTGGGCAGAGACTGATTTTGCTAAGAAGTGGAAGACTGATATTACTAGAGAAGTTGAATTTCAAGGATATGATAGCCCTTGATAGTTTTATAGATTGTGAGAAAAGAAGGACCATTTGTTCTACTTTTAATAACACCAAGAAACAACAGGAATAGGACTTTTTCCACTATACATTAATGGAATGTGGTTATTGATTTGAAGCATTTGATAAAAATGTGAATGAGTTGATTAAGCTCTTAAAATATCACATATTTTTCATATCTTCTGAGTGTTTGTATCTTCCTTATTCATATGTTAAAATCTTACCAACAAAGATGGTAATCTTTAAACAGGCTTTTTGAACAGTGTTTCATATAGTAGGAACTGAGACTTCATGAATGGAATAGTTTATTTGTTAAAACAAAAAGACCCCTCCAACACACAAAACAACAAGAAACAAACAAACATACAAAAACTACACCTTTTGATAGTATGAGAGTATAAAGAGAAGGTGCCAGACACTAGGAAGTGGTCTTCACTGGGCATTGAATGTGCAGATACTTTGATGTGTGACTTCTCAGCCTCCAGAGCTTTAAGAAATAAATGTGTTGTTTATCAGTTACTCAGTGTGTAGCATTTGATGCAGAAATCAGAATGGACAGTAGTATTGACAGAGACTGCAGTCTGTGGGATCAGTTGCCTGTGTTGAAGAGTCAGATAAATTCATCAAGTAGCAAGACTATCATAGGCAAAAAACAGGAAAATAAAAAAGATTATGGTAATTTGCTTAGTTTAAAGTTGAATTGACTGAGTAAAGTCCTACAGTGAAAATCTTACGCCAACTAAATTACTTTTATAATACTTAATTGGAAAAGAATTCCACCGTAACAGTGAAGTTATTTTAAAAAATCAAGTTATGATTTTGTCAAATTTGTAGCCTGAAAATCAACATCTGCTTTTTGTTTACATGCTTGTACCACAGTTGTATAGTTTATACCAAGATGAAGACACTTAAAATATTATAAAATGACATATTTCTAAGGTTGTTGAGGAATAAACAACGTGGGCAGCTGTAAATCAAATTTATAAAACAACTATACTCAAATATTTCAATATTATTGTCTTCATCACAAAAGATATTCTGTCTCGATACCATTTTATAACAGCATTTGTAATTCAGAATTAATGTTATTGACACTGTTGTTAGGTTTCCTTAAAAGTTATGTTTATTAGCTGTGTAATGTCTTAATGGTACCACATGGAGAGGAGGAATTGGGACATTCCTGACCAAAATTTGAGCAATTGTGGCCTCAAGATAGCTTTAAATGCTTTATTTCTCTTATGCTGCAATTTATACTAATTACAGCAATTCATTTTAATTAACACATGTAGAAACAAATAAAATGTGAAACCATACATAAGGAAATATAAACTGATCATAAAATTTTAAAATAAATTTTAGCGCAAGAGGTTCATGCAGCTACGTACTCAGGATTTCAGTATCAATTTCCAAAAATTTGAGTAGTTTTTGTTATTCCATGGTTAACTTAAATCCCAAAGCCCAAACAAGTCTAAGCAATAAATAAACTAATCATTGTTCTATAAACTGATTGCAAATAACATTGAATATCAAATATTGGAAATAGTAATACATAGATAGTCAGCCTTTACTACAAAACTCAGCCTTTTGCTAAAGATGCCACAGTCAAGGCCAGAGATAGTTAGAGGTTTTAGACCCACTGCTTAACAAGTTTCACTATGAAAATCAGCTATTTCACGCCTGTAATCCCAGCACTCGGGAGGCTGAGGCAGGAGGATTGGTGCAAGTTCGAGACGAGCCTGGGCTACAAAAGTGAGCTCAAGGCCAGCCTCAACTGCATAGCGAGACCCTGTCTCGAAAAGACAAAAAAAAAAAAAAAAAAAAAAAAAAAAAAAAAAAAAAAAAAAAAAAAAAAAAAAAAAAAAAAAAAAAAAAAAAAAAAAAAAAAAAAAATCAGCTATCCTTTGGATATACTTGAAAATTATATTACGACTTGTTTGGTTTCTCTTTATTTTATTTAATTTTAAGAAAGAGAAGCCACTCGATACTGAAAATATAAATAATAGCAGAAAGGATCAATCATGCTTAGTCTAATAACCAAGAGAATCATATGCCTATTTAGTCCTCACCAATTGTCAGGTATGAGTCTAGGTGCTAAGAAAACACAAAGATCAGGGTACTGTTTTCTCTGACAGTGAATTAATAGTCTTTTTGATGGGCAAACAAAGAAATAAATGTAACCTGTAATATGGTGCAAAAGATACCATGAAAGGTGAACTGTAAGGAGCATGAAGAAAAAGATATGTAAGTGACCACTAGTCCAGAATTTTCCTGGAAAACCTCTTCTCTAATAAAAGAGATGTATTTTTCATATCAGTATATCTTTTCTTCATATCAGCATATCTTTTAATTCTCCTTCCTCTGAACTAAAAATAAGTTAAAAGATTCAGATAGAAGCTTAGACCTCAGAGTCATCACTGATCTGGCCCATTGCAATTGCTGACCTATCTCTCCATTGAATCTTTTATATAATTTGCTATGGCATCAGGAGTGCGGTATTTACCTCGACTCTTAGGTTGTTGGGGACAGTAACCGAGACCAGGCTCTGCCATGCTGCCTTCGTCCCCTATCCCTAGCCATCACGCGTGAGTGCATCTCCAACCACGTTGGCCAGGCTAGTGTCCAGATTGGCAATACCTGCTGGGAACTCTACTGCCTGGAACATGGCATCCAGCCTGATGGCCAGATGCCAAGTGACAAGACCATTGGGGGTGGAGATGACTCCTTTAACATCTTCTTCAGTGAGACTGGTCCTGGCAAACATGTGCCCAGGGCAGTGTTTGTAGATCTGGAACCCACAGTCATTGATGAAGTGTGCACCAGTACCTACCGCCAGCTCTTCTACCCTGAGCAGCTCATCACAGGCAAGGAAGATGCTGCCAACAACTATGCCCGTGGGCACTACACCATTGGCCAGGAGATCATTGACCTCGTCTTGGACTGAATTCGGAAGCTGGCTGTCCAGTGCACAGGTCTGCAGGGCTTCCTGGTTTTCCACAGCTTTGGCAGAGGCACTGGCTCTGGCTTCACCTCCCTGCTGACGGAACGTCTCTCTGTCGACTATGGCAAGAAGTCCAAGCTCGAATTCTCCATTTACCCAGCCCCTCAGGTCTCCACAGCTATAGTAGAGCTGCACAACTCCATCCTCACCACCCACACCACCCTGGAGCACTCTGATTGTGATTTCATGGTAGATGAGACCATCTATGACATCTGTCATAAAAACCTCGATATTGAGCGTCCCAACTACACTAACCTGAACCGCCTCATTAGCCAGATTGTATCTTTCTTCACTGCTTCCCTCAGATATGATGGAGCCCTGAATGTGGATCTAACAGAATTCCAGACCAACCTGGTGCCCTATCCCTGTATCCACTTCCGTCTGACCCTGTCATCTCTGCTGAGAAAGCCTACCATAACAGCTTTCTGTAGCAGAAATTACCAATGTCTGCTTTGAGCCAGCCAACCAGATGATGAAATGTGACCCTCGCCATGGTAAATACATGGCTTGTTGCCTGTTGTACCATGGTGATGTGGTCCCCAAAGATGGCAATGCTGCCATTGCCACCATCAAGACCAAGCACAGCATCCAGTGTGTGGACTGGTGTCCCACTGGCTTCAAGGTGGGCATTAATTACCAGCCTCCTACTGGGTGCCTGGTGGAGACATGGCCAAGGTACAGCGGGCTGTGTGCATGCTCAGCAACACCACAGCTATTGCTGAGGCCTTGGCTCGCCTGGACAAGTTTGATCTGATGTATGCCAAGCGTGCCTTTGTTCACTGGTACGTGGGTGAGGGAATGGAGGAAGGGGAGTTTTCGGAGGCCCGGAAGGATATGGCTGCCCTCGAGAAGGATTATGAGGAGGTTGGTGTGGATTCTATGGAAGGAGAGGGTGAGGAAGAAGGAGAGGAATATTAAGCATTCCCCTCAGCCCTGCAGCATGTCATGCTCTGAGAACTTGAGCTTCAGAGTAGCTAACAATCACTAAGCTGTTCTGGTGGCATCATCTTTACTTGATCATGTCTGATCTGTGATCAAGTCTTTTCCATGTGTACCTCTTGATTTTTCCATCATGTCTCAAAGTAAATGCTTTAAGAATGAAAAAGAAATTATTATGGCATCAGATGTTATTTTTAGGACCATTACACCAGCATGGATAACAAATATGCTTAAATTTGATTGAATATATATGATTTTCATGAGACAAATATCTACACCTATATGTGATTATAATGAAAAAATGACTGTGTACCTATATGTAAGTTTCAGAATTTATCATTCTGCTATGCATGTCTAACATTTAATAGTCATTGTATTACCCTTATCATAATGACTAATCATTTTAACTTGGGTTAATTATGGAGTTTATCTTGGGTTAATTATGGGGATTGAAATCAATATTGACCATGAACAATCTGTCACAGGTGAAACAAAACTGTGACCAATACTCAGGGCAAGAATTTCACAGACTGCTTTAACACAATTTTGTTATGGTATGTATACCAAGTTATATTTAATGGTTCTAAGAAGCAATGGCATGGAAAGGGAGAAAGGGAAAATTATGAAAGTCAGTAAGGTATCAAATACATATAGCAGAAAAATAAATCAAGAATAAAACTCATCTGTGATAAAAATATGAAGAAATAATAAATATTCCAATCAGATTTTGGTATGTAAAAGGCATACAGATTGATATCTTGCTTGCATGTCCAGCAGGTAAATGGTGTCATGTACTGAGCTATATCCCTGAAAATTTCATGCTGAAATCTTAATAATAGCTACCTCAAAACTGACCAGTTTTTAAACCTTTCTCTGTACAGTTTTAGTAAAGATAAGATTGTTAGAGTCTTCTCAAACACATCATAACTGGTGTCCCTATAAAAAGGGAGAGATTTGGACACAGAGATAGGTACACACCAATGGAAGACAATAAGAGGAGTCACAGAACACACTTAGCTATCTCACTATTCCCTCATCAAATTATTTTTGAAGTCAGTGTATTGCCTTTTACTTCAGCTTTTGACTCAAAAAGAGAACAATTTATATCTTAACCATTAGCTTCTAGGTACACTAAATAAGTGTATCAATGTGTAATGATTTTGATGTACTCATCAAATTATCTGATGCAGAGACAGTTCTTTACAAATTCTTATTGTTTTTGAATGTTTCTAGTTTGTAGAGTAAGTTCTGTAGCAGTAAAAAGAGACTGAGAAACTTGGTGCTCTGATGGACAGATATATGCTCTGATGCTCAATTACATTGAGAAATTTATGAAATATTTAATATCTTGCATATGATTAAGGTATTGGTAGCACTTGATGAAAATTGAACAATTTTGTAGAATAACTACTTGCTTATTTTACTCCTTTGTTTTCATAATCCATAACTAAATAAAAGCATATGATAATGACTTTGTAGACATTAGACCTCTTAATTTTCTATTTGCATCACTAAAGTAAAAATCATTGAAATTTTAGCATGTATAGAACATACTGACAAATTTTTTTGTCTGTGACGATATCATTTGCAACTCTGAAAAAGTATTAGTCTTCTTATATTGACTCAGCATATTCTCAGCATAATAACCAAAGTGATTATTGGAGTCTATTAATCTCATAAATTAAAAGTTTGGAGCAGTATGCTTTCAGATAACTTTTTTATTTATTTATTTATTTTATTTTTCTTTGTTTGTTGCAGTACTGGGAATTGAAGTCAGCCCTTTGCAAGATAACTTTATATTTAAAACACATTGTGTAAATATACAATTGAGTAGGATAAAATGTTTTAAAGTTCTGTCTTTTCATTATAAACATAGTTATATATTTATATATTGACTTTTGGTTTATAAAAACAGTACTATAACATCAATACTGCACCACATTTGGTCTTTTCTGACTCATTCTCAAAAGTTCTTATCATAATAAAATTTACACATAATAATGTGAGTGGTGTTACACTAATAAGATGAATAACTTAGATATTCTTAAGTATGGAAAGAACATGACCAAGTGATTCACTTGCAAAGTTTTATAATCTGTGAAGATTTCTAAGGCTGGGTTGAGGAGATAGCTCATCAATGTTAGTGCCTGCCTGGCAAGCACAAGCACCCAAGTTTGGTGATCCCTAGCACCTCATGCCACACCTGCCCCGCAACCGGGTATGGAGGGAGCTTGTCTGTCATCCTACTACCGGGCATTCTGTGACAGGAGAACCACTACAAATCCAAGCTGAATAGCAAGACCCTCTAACATATAAATAAAAGATTTTTAAAAAATTAAGACTGAAAGAAAATCAAATGTAGATGATTGCAAAGTTGTGAGAAGAAACATTAAAAGTAGTCATAGTCACAACACTATTAACTTTTTAGGATTAAAGGTGAAATATTTATATGGTCCACTGAGGGATGGGTCACACCTTATGTCATCACTAAAAGTAGAAAGGAGTCAAGCCTGTGTAACCCCAAAAGCGGGGACGTTATAAAAAATAATAATGTATGTGAGATGATTAAAAAGAAAGACTCATTAAAGAATAAAGTGAATGAATATTTGATATTGCAGATAATATAAATTCAGAAGGTCATTGATTCAACACGGTAACATTTATCATGGGTGGTTTAAAGAAAGGGGACAGGTATTGAAAGCTAGGGTATAAATCACGTCAGCTGTTACTTATTACACAGTGGTTTAGGAAGGGTCTGCTGATTCTGAGAGCAGTTGGTTGTTGCCTGTCATTGCAGAAAACAACTAACAAGTAGACTCAATTTCAATATCTGTTTGGAAATTTTAGAATACTCAACTTCTTCTGAGAGTATTTAATTTTGATGCTCATTCCTGCTTCCTTCCATAACAAAGACAGACTTTAGTGAGAGTGAACTTATCCTTCATGAGATGATGATTTTACTAATTTCTATGTGGCTGGAATTTTGTATCAAATTTATGTTAAAAGCAGCAAGTCACAGAAAAAGTCACATCTTGAAATACTAATCATTCTTCCCTAGCTTTTTAAGCTCACTGACTGTGTCAGACAAAATTGAACAGGTAAAGGGCCAGCCTGATAGCTCAGCGGACTTAAGTGCCTACAGTGACCAGCGTTCAATCCCTGGCATGCTATAACAGCCCCTTCCATGGAGTGCCCTGAGATGGCCACTGACGCTGGGCGTGGTAGTGTACACCCAAAATCCCAGCACTTGGGAGGCTGAAAACAGGAAAATTACTACAAGGCCAATTTGCACCTGTAATCCTAGTACTTGGGAGGCTGAACACAGGAACATCATTACAAGTCTAATCTACATAGTGAGACCCTGTAGATCCTGTAGACCCCACCGTAAATATAGAAAACAAAACAAAACAAAACAAAAATAATCAGGTAATGATGAGAGTTAGTATCACATCTGCTGGGCAGGAGTTTTGAGCTACTCCTCGCGCTTCTAGCATTTTCGCTTGCATGTAACATGATAAACCACTGTGATCACTTATTGATCCAAATCCTGAAAAGTTCAGTTCAGTCTTTCTTTGCTATTATTTTGTTGCTGGAGATCAAAAATTTAACTATATTAGTTAGAAAATGGTAATTCTTTCCTGTTTTGATGTTTATATCTTCTCGAACATCTAGTAAGAATAGATAATATTTTAAAATTAAATAACAGTAATCCAGCTGGGCGTGGTGGCGCACGCCTGTAATCCCAGCACTTGGGAGGCTGAGGCAGGAGGACTGGTGTGAGTTCGAGACCAGCCTGGGCTACAAAAGTGAGCTCAAGGCCAGCCTCAACTGCATAGCGAGACCCTGTCTCAAAAAGACAAAAATAAATAAATAAATAAATAAATAACAGTAATCCATGCAATTATTTTCATACAATAAATGTCCACCTCCTTCCAACCTACCGGTCCTTACAATTTTAAATTCCTCTAAAATAATCTGGAAATATTAGTGAAAGAGTAATATTGGTAGCTGGCATTATTGACTGTTTACTGTATAACAGGTTTTTTAAAAAAATAAACCATGTCTTTTAACCAATTGATTTCTCAGCAACTTTACCAGGTAAGTATATTCTTCCTATTTTACTATTGAGAAATTTAAGACAGGAAAGAGTGAATGACTCACCTACAGCCACACACATGGGGCAGTATACACTTATGAAGATCTAGGTATTGTGGTCCAGAGCCAGGCTCTCCACTCTTACCTTATGCTGACTGGAAATGGAATTGTCCTCCTGAAAACCCAGCTTGGAACTTTCCCTAGTAATGCATGAAACAAAAGAAACAGACTCACTTCTCTGACTTCTCTTAATCCGGACTCAATTTTGTATATATCAGTTTCTCTCAGAGTCCTATTCAAACACTTTCTGAAGCCAAACCACAAGAAACCTAGATTCCAGGGCTTGGGTTCTAGAATTTTGTATTCTCACACATTCCACAGTATCATTGTTCTATAGACTCAACATCCATAATCATTTTACTAGATTATATTAATTGAGCTATTTTCTAGTATAATGTACTCTGTATATATTCAAGAAGTGTATAATATAATTATTTTCCATAGCAACCTCTATCAAAGATGGGATAGAAGAGCTCTGGGAAAAAATCATGAGTTTGTCACCTGGATCCAGCAGTGCAGCTTACAGCATTTTAGTTACTTATGGGAAGATCATTTCTACATCCCAAGATATAGAGAGATTTAGGTCAGGGTTTAGCAGGATATGAAAACAAGCTATCAGAGGGATTTAATTTCATTCCGATTTTTTGCCTAAAATTGTTGAAACTTTTACTAATGTTGTTGTACAATTTTTCACTTAAATCATAGTTCTATTTAGGTTCTTATCTGTGTGATTCATCATAGAAAACATTATTAGTCACCTGAACTAGTAATGCAAGCATAAATAGATCATTAAAATCATTGGTTGGGAGAGAGTAGAGCAAAGAAATAGTGTTTTTGAGGAATTGTTGGTTATTTTCCTATTTTTTCATAGGGCTTTTATCCATAACTTTATTTTTACTGTAGCATTTGCTTGTTATATCAAAATAGCAATGAACAATTAAAGTGAAAAAAATACTTTCTAGCTTCACTTCTTTCAGGCCCAAGTAACTCTCCAACCCTTGGAAAGAGACATTTTAATATGTCACATTTCAGTTCCACATCAATAAGCAACCATTTATTTACAATTTTATACCAATCTTCAGCCTCGTCAGGTAAGAATTATTTCAAAAGAATAAAAACATTTTCATTTCCCATCACTGCCAAAAAAGAAGAGAACATGAGTTATGAGTCTTGCCGTGTTGTCTTAAGTTGATTACTATGGAATGATTAAAAAACTAGCTGTGCTGTCAGTACAGAGGAGTACATTATAAGTGTAATAACAGCTTAGGGATACAATCCATCAATGCCGCACTTGGAAGAAGAAAACAAGTTGATCTATTTCTTTGGTCATCATTTTCAGCATATTAGATGACAAATAATTGTACATTCATCAATAACAATAGATTAAAGTTGAAATGATTTATTACTATTACACTGCTGTTATGACGGAGCGCTGGGTCAGTCAAGCATCAGTAGGGTCTGTATTTAATTTTCACGGGTCTCTTAGCAGAAATAATAGACAGAGAGTAAACCACCTGAAACAAGGTAGATCAAAGTTGTTGACAAGTGATTTGTAGGTTGGTTCTTCATGAGTGGTGGAAGAAAGGCCATAGGACCTTTTTGGCAGGCTTGTTGAACCACTAAATCAAGGAGACCTTGCTGGAGCTCAGACTGACATCCAGCCAGGCGGTTTATGGAAATATAAAAGCCACACCAGTATGACATTAGTTTCATATTACTCAAAGGTAATGGAACATCATACATATTCCAGGGAGCAAGCCAGGTAGTTTAAATCATCCACAAATCTACTATAAACTAATAAGTGTCTGCTTCCCAGCAAGTACTTTGTTTATCCCCATTTTCCATGCATTGGGAGCTGCAATATATTCATCTCAATATATTCTTATATACTTCTAAGCAAGATGAGAATTATTTATATTCAGTACAATTGAACATTTCAATGTTAATGCAACATTTCAATTTAAGAACCAATTTCACCAGGATCACTGCAAGGATCATCTATGAACTCTGTCTGAATTTCATGGGATTCTGCAGAAGCATCTTATGGGTATGGGGTCCAACTAAAAGTATAAAGTTAGAATTCCTGGGATCAAGGCAAGGAATATACATTCCTACAAAGTTTTCAGAACAACTCTGTTAGCACTTACACTTTAAGTACCAATACATTAAGCTCAGATTTCATTGGAAATCAAAATATCTGCATTGTAGCTTTGCCTTTGGGTTTGGATAGTTTTCACGTCTTGGCTTTGAAGCACTCCTTAAGACAAGCAATTGTAGTTTATGAGAATTTAAGTGTACAAGGAATTTAAGTTTGCCTCATGAGGTTTTCAGTGCACTTTGAAGAATCTTATCATACTTCCCACATGAAATATCATGGCACAATTACCTAATTACTTTTGTAGATGAAATATATGTTGTTAGCTTTATCTCAGAGAATTCTAGTCCATAAAATATTATGTACCATGTCACGCAAAATATATTGTTTTGTGGTCCATAATCTCCTTGAACAGAAAATTTGGGATACCACTGAGATATACAATATTACAGTACAGACAAAAATTATATAAAACACTGTACATGGTTTGAGGATAAATTCTGAGGGGATTTGACTGACCTTACCAGTGAAAAAGTTACATATTTTGCGATATAGGTCTTGTTTTAACTTAGTCTTACCTATCTGCCAGAAAAGTTTAACCACAAGGTATAAATAGTGAAGCCATACTAATATGCTGAACTGTAAAAGACTCAAGTCAACAGCTTCCCACATTACCAGTTCTGCTGATAAACCAGTACTATTATAGACTATTGGACTTCACGTATAACTACTTGCTTTTAGTTCAATGACAAGAAACATGTGCAGTGTAATAGCACTTAGAAAAGTTATCCTGTATTCTCAATAACTACTATGAAGACAACAATATGCATTGTATTAATTATTGTGGTTGCCCTATTAATGTGTTTTTAAATTATCTCATTGTCACTTTTTTCTTATTAAAATTAATAAAATTAAAAAATATATAATGTTTTACTGATTTATATTTGAGGTACCTGGGGTGTTGAGAGACTAGCTTTAGAAAGGTGACTGAATCAAGAGGTTCTGTATTCATCAATTAATTAATCTATTGCTCTGTCATTGTGCATTTTCTGCTTTTGAAGTGCTGAAGATAGACTGAACCATCTGAAACAGAGTCAAAAATGAATCTTTTTAGAACTAGCACACTGTTGTGCTTCAGCATGTTAGGCAAGGATTTTATAATACTGAAGGTATGAAAATAGTACATAAGTATTTATCACATGATGGAAAAATGTTTGATGATTTTGAATTTTGAAGTAATTACATATAAATAGAAATCAATCCTTTAAAAATAAATATTAATTTTTAACTCAAAGTAATTAACTTTATTTATTATAAAGATTGGAAAGCTTGCCATTCTTAAAACTTATCCTTTAGAGAGCATTTTTTCAGTAGAGACTTATCTATAAAATTTAGAAGTACTTGTTTGCAAGATATCATTGGTAAGATATCAATAAAATCAGTAACTTGGACTGGCCAAATCAAGGAAAATTTCTCAGAACAATATCATCCTGTAATAAATAATAATGAAATGATATTTACAGAGTGGAGGTTAAAATAAAGTTAGTTTATTGTTCTTGAAGTTGAAATTAGATTGAAGTGTTCCCAATGCCCTCTGTAGAATAGATAAAGAATTCTTATTTCATAAGCAGCTGGGCTATTAATATTATACGGAGGGCTTGGTGAAATTTGCCTTAAAGTATAACGTGTTTCTCAGATAAAGTGAGAATAGTTGGGGAGAAAAGTTGATTATGGTTGATATCAAGTTTATTTTTTGCTTTGAGCAAGTGATATTCAGTCCTAGTGGGGAACACTTAGGGTGCAAAATATGTCCTGGAAATGGTGCCGTAAAAGACGAGGAATTTGGACAGAAACACTAACTGTCATTATTCAATGCATAGGGCCTGCAGCCCTCTCCTGGCATTTAAAGATATTTTATTAGTCATGTGTGTAGTACATCATGTTTATGCTCCCTTTGCAGACTAGCACATGCAATACACATCCTCTTTCCTTTGCACCTTTCCTTCACTTCTTGATCCCCTTCCCAAGTAAACACGATCTTCTTTCTCTCCTCATTTTATGTATGTTTTATCTTGCTCTTTATTTATAATTTGTGTCTGTGTGTGTGTTTGTATGTGTGTGTTATCAGAAACTGAATGCACAACCTCATACTTTCCAAGCAGAAATTGTGTTGCTGAGCTATATCCTCATATACTTTGGAATTTTCATAGAAGAAAAACATCATGCAATTTATAAAATTATGTGTCTGATTTATTACATTTAACATTATTCTCTCAAGGTACATTCATTTTCCTATAAACAATTCAAGCTTATCTTTCTTTATGGCAGTATAATACACTATTATGTGTAAATTTCATATTTTTTATTCATTCATGCATTGACTGACATATGTTCTGCTTCTGATATTTAGCTATTATGAACTACATTGCTATAGACATGTGTATGTATGTGTCACTATAATATTTTGCCTTTAACTATTTGGGGACATTTGTGGAATTATTGGCAATGCAGAACTTCTGACCTGCCCCTATGTATTGGTCAAATAGCTCCTGAGAGAGGAATAGACTCTTAAAGTGGAAAGTAATGATAAATATTGGTACCTTTCTCAGAAGTACAATTTGATTTTTGAGCTGGGCAAGAGAAATATAAACACAGCAGCAGAAATGTTTCTTTAAAAAGATTATTAAATAAGTGTTCAATAAGCAAGAGAAGTTATAGGATATTTTGTCCTACTACAACTTTTCATTTGTTGTAAATTCTTAGTTGGAATCTAGGGAAACTAAAACTCACTAGAGTTTTCTGTATTGTATTCTTCCTCTTCATGGTTGATTGACACAAAATTATGGGTGTATCAGATTTTTGTGCATGTTATCTTTAATTAGCAGTATCACCGAAACATATAGGAATGACTTTCATAATATAAAAAGAACACATTTAATTATTTGATGATGCTATTTGGAATGGAAGAGCTTGTAGATTTAATTTAGTAAATCTAACTTCTTCTGCGGTGGTTGTCACAATACTACAAATATTTGAAATCATGTCATTATTTTCTTTAAGTTAAGCCTGTAAAAGAAGACATATCTACTAGTCATAGTTGTGATAGCAGCAATGTCTAGCAAGAAATATTACCACAGATGTTTATAATTTGCAATAGTATCCCCATATATAACAGTGGACTAACAGCCTCAGATAGCATTAATTACTTCTTTGAGTTTCAGAAGAAGAAAGTACTTAATAATCAATCTCAAGTTTATTAGGAGCTAAATTCTCTGAGAGGTGGGAGACACTCTGACTGTGACACTGCCAGAGAGACACGAGAGGCCTTGGAGAGCCGCTGAAATTAAAATTATCATAGAATAAGTAAAATATGTAGATTTAGCAGATGACTAAATGTTTGAACTGAGCTTTTAAAAATTCCTATGCTTATCAATAGTTATCATCAGCAAAATAGCACATATAGTAATAAAAAAGCTTTAATTTTCTGTCCAGTCAAATTTAAGTGTATCACACTCAATTTTCCTTCCTCAGTAATCTAAATAATTTCCCACCTTGCTCATGATGAATGTCTTGCCAGTTCCTACTCTGTTCCTCCACTTTACATGACCTAATTAAAGAAAACATTCCATGATTGCCTATTTTTCTCAAGCATGACAACCTATTATTTTTTCTACTACCTGATTAGGGCTTTATTATCCTTGGATTTAGATTGATATCCTGAGCACTTTAATAAAACACTACTTAGTTTGATTTAAAGGGCTACAGGTTTCCTTCATTCATACAATTATTCTCGTAGCCATATCACATTCTGAGTAATATTGAACTCCTCCCCAAAGCAGTTGTAATTGCCACCAAATAAGGTTATAGAATTGAAATCACAGGTGACATTCCTGTTGAATACAGCAATGCTGTTTCCATCATGGGCAGTCATGAGGGGACATTTTGCAATATAATTTGTCAGGAGTGATAAATCTATTTCATTGTATCTGTCAGGAATGGGTCCAGTATATTAAAATCACTATAAAGTTTGCCCAAGATAAACCAAAAGTTTCATATGATTAAATAATAATAAATTTATGATGACAAATTACATTTACTGTGTTATCTATAACCTGAGCCTAAATTAAATACTTAGAGTTCAAATAGATGATGATGCATTTTGATTTCATATCTGGTGAACTTTTTATTATATAAATAAGATGAATAATATTTCTAAAACTCTTTCATTTTGGTTCCTTTCGTAGATAGTAGGAGGCTACTTGTCAAAAATAAAGGCACGCACATATGAACATAGAATTACTAATCAACCAAATTGCAAGCATAAAAGTTATTTCAATATTGACCAGGGTAAAAAAAACTGCTTGTGAAACCTGAACAGACCCAGATGAGAAGAAAACCCAGGCTTTAGAGAACCATAAATCCCATTCTGTGATGTTAGAAGACAAGTGTTATTCAGTGGTGGACTGGAAAAGGGAGTCCTGTGAGCTTGACTGGAGTTCAGTGATTAAAACAATATTGGCAGAAGGCTCTGTTACATATAATCTAATAAAAGATTGTTTATTTATTTGTTAAGTGAATGTGAGCTATGTGTAAGTTTCATAACAAATGCTTTGCAGCATTTTAAAGAACCTCAGGGGCTAGCAGCCTCTTTTGGACAATTACATTTATCTGTCAAAGGAAATTTAAACAGGGAAGGTTTAAAATAGGCCCTGTCACTATTGATCCACCTTGTAAATTCCCACTATCGTGTTTTAGAATGTTTCAGTAAGGAAAATCAAAGAATGTACGTACAAAGAAGTATTTGACCAGCTAGGAATTTCTGTATGCTTCAGCATCACACTACTACACATCAGAAACTATATGTTGAATTATGTTGATGTTAAAATTGAAAGTTATTCTAAGATTGGAAGATTGTGAATTCTATAACAATGTCAAAATTATTTGTTTTTATTAGCAGAAATTGTATGTATTTGTGTCTAAGTAGATATTTTGAGATAGATTTGTGTGGTAGAATAGCGTTACATATGCCTTACTATACATGGTTATCTTTTGTTATGAGAATATTTACAATTTAGTTAGTGATTATCAAGAACAAAATACAGGAGCTATGTTAATTTGTGCTAATATTTTATTTTTTATTATTTTTACTTTTTATTTTTTTAATGTGTTAAGTACAGGATCTGCAGGGTCTCACTACATAGATCAGACTTACAGTGATTCTCCTGTTTTCAGCCTCCCAAATGCTGGGATTATAAGCACACGCTACCACTCTCAGTCTCAGTCGATAACTCAGTGGCCCTGGGGGGCAGAGCCAGCATGGCGTACCTGGGGATCGAACCCTGGCAGCTGCCCTCTGCCTAAGAAGGTACTTTAGTCTGCTGAGCTACCTGGCCAGCCCTAAGCTATGTTAACTTGCCTCATGTTGGAAGTTAGATCCCTTTAACTGATTCCTCTTGTTGTATTGAAATTCTATACTCTTTGGCCAGGTTCTCTTCACTTCCTATCTTCTCCTCCTGGTCAATGCCATTTTAATGTCTGCTTCTGTGAGCTCAACTTGTTTAAGTTCCACTTATGATGGATAGAATTTAGTGTTAATATTCCTATCCCTGATTTGTTTAACTTGTTATAATGATCTGTAAAGTCCATATATTTTTGTGAATGGCAATATTGACTCCTTTTTCAAGGCTTGACAGTATTCCACGTCCTTTTTATCCATTCATCCACTGATTGGTAGGCTTTACATACTGGCTATGATGAGTGATGGGAGTACAGCTGGATCATTGACATAATGATTTTATTCCTTGTGCATTTATACCTAGTACAGAGATTGCTAGACTGTGCAATAAACATTAGACTAGTAATTTTTAAAGAAATTTTCACCATGCTTTCCATAATATTTGTAATAATTTACATTGAAGTGAGCCATTGATACCTTTCTCTACATCTTCACAAACAAGTTATTTTTGTAAAAAATAGTAATAGCCATTCTAATAGTTTTGAGGTGATAGTTACTCGTGGTGTTAATTTACGTTTTTCTAATACCCCTTTCCTAAAGAATAAGATCTGTCTGGAACAGTGTGAAAACTGCTCATATTGGTCACCTTGATTTTCCTGCCACTGCAGAGTAGCCTCCAAAGAAGAGAGAAGAGTAAAGCATTATCTTTTGTGTGACGCTGGCCATGACCATAGTACTGATCAGAGCATGATTTTCTGTTAGGTCTTAACTCCAATTAAAGTGTCACTTGAACACCAGAAATACTAAGTCATTCTAGGAACAACCCTAAATGGGAATATTTATATCATAAATATAATGAGTGCATTATATTTCTGATATATATATATATATATATATATATATATATATATGAGCGATAAGATCATCAACATCATCTTTGAGAAAACTATATATTCTCATGACAGATTTCTTCCTTGATTTTTTTTTGCGGGGGAAGGGTCTACAGGGCATTCAGGGTCTCACTACTAGATCAGACTCAGTGATCTGCCTGTTTACAGCCTCCCAGGAGCTGAGATTACAGGGGTACAACACCACATACAGTCTCAGTTGCCATCCCAGCATGACCCCAAGGCAGGCCAAGCACAGCATTGATTTTTGTCTTTGCCTAAACATGCCTGATTGAGAAAGTGGAAATAACCAAGATAAATTACCTCATCTTCACCCTAGAAGCTTATCTTTGTGTCTACATTCACATTATTACTCTGGATTCCATGGTTATTTTCTTTATTCTTTCTTTCTTTCTTTCTTTCTTTCTTTCTTTCTTTCTTTCTTTCTTTCTTTCTTTCTTTTTTTTTCTTTCCAGTACTAGGGATCGAACATAGGACATTGTATTTTCCAGACAGGCACTTATGACACTGAGCTCTGCCTTCATGGCCCCCCATTACTTCTCTTTCTGCTGTGTCCGTTTTTGCTCTATAGTTTGTCTCTGCCTCTCCCAAGCACAATCCCAGAATCATTTCTATTAATACATAAACCTGCAGTAACATTGTCTATCCTAACAATAGCAGCAAAATCTTTTGTACTCTTCATCTTTCTATAGGTGCTATTTTTTCTGCTTTGCTTTGTACATGTTAACATAATTGTTCACACTATCATCTCTTTTTCTTTGTTTTATATAATCTTCATCTCACCTCAATCTTGTTTCTGTGTTCACCACTATATCAAGTTTATTCCCAGCAAATTATCAGTAAACAACACTAAATTTGTTGGATACTTCCTCATATATATATATATATATATATATATATATATATATATATATTCATATATATATATACATATTTATTTGCTCATGAGCATTAAATGCAATTTGATATTTGCTTTCTTAATATAGTATTATTTGAACCTCTCTGGTCATATTTTTAAGCTTTATGAAGTATTTTTCATTTTCTCCTCACCTATTCCTAGGAGTTTACTTCCTCTCCCATTTTTCATCTCTATTTATACTATCACTCTTAGTAATCTAAACTATTTCTGAAGTTATAAATCCCACACATATGCCATGTAGAAATATATGCATTTACCTCAAAATCCTCTTACTTTTAACTGTCCAATTAAAGTAGCACTTGAAGTTTATCATTAGGTATCCACTACAAAAATTTTAATAGTTATTTTTCCACCAAAATCTCATTTTTCTAGTCTTCTCCCTTTAAGTAACATCACCCAATAAATTGTTCAAACTTAAATCTTTAGAATTATTCTTATCACATTCTCTCCTTTCCGATTCTATAACATAGATATGACACATATTTTAGATAACTTCCATGTCTTTTTATTTTTTCTGCTATCATTTTAACTCAAATAACTGGTGAAGATATAATGGAGATTTATAATAATCTATGTGTTCCATCACTCACATCTGTTTATACTCTTTTATGATATGAAGATCAACAAGAAATTGAGGGGGCCCGGCGGGATGGCTCAGTGGTCTAAAGCGCCTGCTTGGGGAAGCTTGGGCGGCTTCAGGGACCACGGTTCGATCCCTGGCACCACATGCTGCGCCAGCCCTGCCCTTGGGGCAGGCTGAGCCGGCCATGAAAGTGAGTGAATGGACAAACAAAGGTTCTGAAACAATAAATAAATAAATAAAAATTTTAAAAAAAAACCAAGAAATTGAGGCCTTACCTTACCTCTGAGAATGGATCTGCTAGTACTTGCATTTCAAGTTAGCACCAAATTATTCCCTAAACATATAGCATGGTGACATGCAAAGCTGTAATTCTTCCTTTTGTTTTATGTCCCTCCCTCAGTGAGTCACATTCTTGTTTCTCACACAATTCTTCCCCTGATCTAGGTAATTTTTCTGGGTGAATGTCACAAACTGCATCCTTCTCTGTGAAGAAGTATAAGCCTGCATATTCACCATTACCACTTGCTATGGAATTGCAAAAGATGCGCCAAAGAATACTATCACTTTCAGACAAAGTCCTTTCTATACCGTGTGAAGTAGGTACTGAGTCCCCATAATTATTAATCAGCTCTACACTCTTGGGACAAAATACCCAATATATACAACTTAAAGGGAAAGAGGTTTTAGAAGTTGTGGTCTATAGTTGGCTGGTTGCAAAGCTGAAGCGTCATAGTAGAATGGTGTGGGACGGTAAAATCTTTCATTTATGGTATGTAGGAAGCAGGCAGCAGAGAAAGAGCTAGAGAGGAAAGGGGTAAAGTCTCAATGCCGATCCCAAGCCTGCTCCCTCATAAGCTACCCTCATAAGACACATCTAGAAGTTTCTTTTTATTAATCTCAAAGTTCACCATCATATCATTGGAGGAGAGTCAATTAGTTCAGCCAATACACGAGTTCCTTTCTTTGCCTGTTATATCACATGGAGAGTCCAAGCTTTGAACTCATTGGGGCTTGTAGTGCAAACACTTTTTATATTCAAGTAAATTTTTTTCAACTTTTCTCACCCTTTCAGAAACCAAAGATTCTAACCCAGTCTAGTTTACAGTCCTGAGCATAGTACAAATTCAACAGTGGATCCCGGGCGACAAGGAGAAGATAAGTCATTCCTTCACTTAGTCTTCCGTCCTGTGACCTGTGTGTTCCAGTAGCGGATTGCTGGCTGTTGGTTGCATGCACACATTATCATAGTGGACTGGCACTCCATCCTGCAAGGTACCTTTGGGTGGGTTGATATTTTGCTAAGCTCTTGACAGGGAATTTCTCCATACAACAGGGCATCTGTGCATATAGCGAAGCAAAACTCAGGGTTGTTATGTGCTCATGTCCTTCTTCAGTAATAAGAACTGTATAATCTGAGGCAGTCCTGCAAATGCCGCCATAACATGATGCGACCTGAGGATTGTGCTTGTAGAATATTTGAGCAGAAAATGGCAAACATCAAAAGCTCAGTCTGAAAGAAAAGATGCATCTTTATTCCATTATGATTTTTTGCCTCTGGGTGGTGGAATATATATTCAACAGCACTGCAATGAACAGAAAGGAGTATCGTTATATAGCATTAA
Organism: Myocastor coypus; assembly: GCA_004027025.1. Classification (NCBI taxonomy): domain Eukaryota; kingdom Metazoa; phylum Chordata; class Mammalia; order Rodentia; family Myocastoridae; genus Myocastor; species Myocastor coypus. The sequence continues at coordinate 26,323 of PVJA010014520.1, read as the reverse complement.
AAAAGAGGGAGAATCTATTATGTATAATCACATGGATGATTATATTAGGACATTGCATTAAATGAAGTAAGTTAACCACTGGAAGGAAAATACCACTCATATGGGGACCTGAAATATCTTGAAGTCAAAGAAACAGAGTAGAATTGTGATTGACAGGAGATACAGTAGCGGGCAGTAGAAAGGTAATTGCGAGATGCTTCCTACAGGGTTCTAAATTTCAGTTAAGAAGAACACATACCATAAATCTATTTTACAACATGGTTTTTCTGAGTATAAAACAATGCTTTCTGGCTCTGCTATGCACCTTCTGTTTCTGAGTGTAAGACTTTGATATATGCACACCAATGTTTATTGTATGTGTTCAAATGTTTATATACAATTCATAAGAACCAAATCCTGGAAAGAGGATTTATATCCTATATCCTTTACCATAATTGGCCATAGAAAACGTAACTATATATAACATGTTAGGGCTTGGTGACACTCTGTCTTAGTTACTTTTCACTCGTTGCTGGGACAAATACCTGACACTCAAAATGTAGGAAGGAAAGGTTTATTTAGCTCACATTTCGTGGAGGTTTCATTCCATATTCGGCTGGCCCAAGGCCGAGTGGAGCAGGGCGGAGAGCATCCAGTTCATGGCAGCAGATCAGCAGCAAAATGGTGCAGAGGGAGCTAATCAATCAGGGCCGTAGAGCAACAGAGCAGCAGCAACAGTTCCAGTCTGTCTCTCTGTCTCTCTTTATATTACATTCACTCTTTCTGCCTTACCCCCTGCCTTAGGCTACACCCATAATCCCAGAAGTACTTCTACCCATAATCCCATCAGTACTAAAACCCATAATCCCAGGGATCATGGATCAAGTCTCAAACTCTAGAAGTCCCCTCTTAATGACTACATGAGGCTTTGGGGGGACAACTAGACATAGGCCATAACACACTCAAGGACAGGGACAAAGTGATAAATTTTGTTAGAATGGGATAGACAAGCTTTAACTTAATGATTGAGTTATTAATTCTGGCAAATGATTAAAACAAAGACTTTGAAATAATAAACTTACATGTATATTTTTAATATTTTTGTTGTTATAATTTTTAGTTGTATGTTAAACTTTTTTGTGCATATTCACATTACATTTAGTAAAAATTTTAAAATTTATGTTATACAGAAATATACATCATTTTTATCCTGGACACTACTGAACTGAAGTAGATTTCAGTATGCATTGCTCCTGCTAGGTTATTATGTGATACTTATTTTGTCAGCTGACTATGAGAACATTTCTCAAGAGGCACCAAGAAGTGTATATCAGATAGGCCATAGAGTACACCAGAGGGCTTTGTTGTGGTATTCCCTGTTCTTTTTTTTTTTTTAATTTTAGTAGAGGTGTCCCAGTTTGGAAGTTTAATTTTTACATCTCAGAAGCTTTTATCATAATGTTTGGGGATGGAAGATAGTTATCATAAGGTTCTAAAAGGCAAAGAAAAGAGCAAATTAAAGAGTTGGATGGAGCTAGGGAGATAGTTTGGTGGTCCAAGAACCTGTCTGGTAAGCATGAGGATCAGAGTTTGATTCCCTTTGCTGCCTGCTGTGCTGACCCTTTGGAATGATATGCTAGTCACTAAACCAAGCTTTGTGGTGCATGCCTATTATCCCAGCCCTGAGACAGCAGGATCACTATGAGTCTGAGATGCATAGCAAGGCCCATATCAAAAGAATACAACTGAAAGTAAAAAATGAAAGGTAGTTGGGTGAGGAAGAGTAAGGACAAGGAACGACTTAGCATTTCTCCTTTTGTCATGTACACTGAAGTCAGTGGTGCTAAAAGAACACATCTGTCCGGGATAACTTCCAAACTGTAGGTTTACAAGATTAAGATTAGATAAAAATATAAATTTTCAACCATAAACCCCAGAGACATAACAAAGGAACACTGAAACAAATAAACTCAGTAACACAAAAAACAACCTGTTTTTTTTGTCTCGTAACTTTGTTAAATAATGCTGACTGCTGTGTTTAACTCTACAGTACATGTAATTCAATCATATAAAATGAACAGGGGCATTTTTAAATACACACAGCAGTTTCAGTTGTGCATAAAAATAAACCAATACAGTTGCTCATTGCATTATTGCTTCAAAAATATTAAGGGTTCTTATTTCATACAATAAACGGATCCACTGGCATTGAAACAAGTTGGTTATCAATGAAATATAAAGTACTAAAAATTGCAAATTGATTTTTATTTCTAACAAAATATGCATCAACTTTCTCTGTATGATAAATGTCAACAAATAAGAATATTTTCTACCACATTTTTAATCTGAAAATACTACTTCAAAGTGTGTATTTTTATAGCCAATGAAACTTCTAGAGAAGAGCTGTTGCTTGATCACTTTGTAGTTTTGAGACTTCCTGTTGATTTATGGCTTAAAGGGATGCTTGCTTCCTCCTCCATTTTGATGAATTTGTAGCATATTCATCAAAGAGAGTGAAGGGACTGACATGTGGGAAAGATACCGTTTTAGTTTGCAACACCCTGATATATAAGCTTAATAGCTAGTGTAATTGAAACACAAAACAGCTATATTCAAGTTAGTGGATTAAAGCATATTGAAATTTTCCCCTTTTTCAAAATATGAAGCAAAAATGCCCAAATTTGAAACAATGACTATTTTTGGTAGACAGACATCAAAAATAATTTTCTGCATTTGTTGGCATTAGAGTAAGGTTGTATATTAGTGTAGCAGTCGAGAAGGATATGCTCTAGTAGTATTTTGATGAATTACATGATTATAGTTAAAATGAACAATTTCATCATGCTTGAATTAATAATGGTACTGTGATTTGGCAAGTACTCTTGCAACATTCTTTAACTCATCACTTCAAAAGACAGACTTATCCATCCCTTTATTATTCTAGAAAATACGGTTTTAAAAACAGAAGGACAAGAAGAAATGTGTCAGCTATAGAAAATAATACATGCACAGGATCTCAGAACATCATTGCTTCATTACGTTAGCACTTGCTGCTTACTTTAGTTTCCTGCATAACAAATAGAAACTCAAAGAGTAAAAGAGTTTTTAACATTTTATTCTTTATTAAATTTAATTTAAAATACCACACATTCTAAAATATTCTTAGGGCTTAGAAATTGTACGTGTATATGTGTGTTAGTTTACATTTAGATTTAAGAGGACCAGGAAGGATAATATATAATCAATGCAACATTCATTTGGATATCAACCAAATAAAGCACACACACAGAACTGAACATTACAGAATTTCAGGTTTAAAGAGTACAAATTGTGAATTGATTTAATATATTCATAAGTACGCTTCTTTAATTTAACTTGCAATTTGTTCTGCAAAATTATTCCATTCATTTCTTTAAAAATCATACTTGTCTGGATGCATCTTCTACAAACATTTTTATGGAGCTCTTTTAATGATTTATACTTACAACCCACATTGTATATCAGTAGTCAATATTAACAACTTATGTCCTTCATAACAAATATATTTTAATATAAAGAAAAATCACAACTAGACTATTCTTCCCTTAAAACAGTTCAAAATATTTTAATGAAGATGAATATAATTTAGCGACATGAGGAATATTAACAAACAATATGTAATAATGTTTATGGGTTTCTTGTACTTTTTAAATTCATAATTATCTGTTATCTATCTCATTTCTTTTTTAAAAGTAGAAATAGACTAATATTACCCATAAACAATGATTTTGCTGTACGTAAAATTGTTTTGATTAATATAAATAGCACAAAACTTCCTATACATTAAAGAGTACATATTTTCAAGCTTAACATAGTTTGTTACAAATTGTCTTTGTATCTTCAAATGTTGATCAAAGCATGTATCATTTGGTATTGAACTCAAGATAAAAACATTTTGTTTAATTTCTTCATGAAACAGCAAAGGACAAAGAATTCCTGGCCTTTTTAATACCACCTAGTTATAGGCCTAATGGTTGGTGCCACTTACACCTGAGCCTGTGTGTTCTTTATGCAGGCCCAGAACTATACTAAACTTATGCCCAAACTAATTCAGTTATCACACACTTGTTATCTAGAATCCCTTACCGATGATCCAACCACCACCAAAAAGCCCTGCCTATGAGATCAGCAGGCTTTCTAGGAGACAATTTAAATATAAAAGATAATACTCCCTTTAAAAATATCACATTTATAATCTGATTTCCTAACTTTTTGCTCTAAAAGTACAATCTTATATTGCTTAGCAATGAAGATACATTCTAAGAAATACCCTGTTAGGCAATTTTGTTACTTTGTGAACACAAATCTGGATGGTATAGTTTTCTTTCTTTTCTTCTTTTTCTTTCTTTCTTTCTTTCTTTCTTTCTTTCTTTCTTTCTTTCTTTCTTTCTTTCTTTCTTTCTTTTTTGGCACTGGGGATTGAACTCAGGACCTTGTGCTTGACAGACAGGCACTTACTCTACTGAGCTATCTCCCTAGCCTAAATGGTGTAGTTTATTAAACCTTAAAGATATATTATAATTCCATTGTGTGTATGGCTTATTCTTGACTTAAATGTTGTTATGTTGTGCATGTTAATGTGTGTCCTTAAAATACCATTTGGTGTCTTCCTTTTTTCAAAATAGCAAATTAGATAATAAGTAAGTCAAGTTTGCATTAGGAAATATAGTAAGATTTTCTTGATAGCAATTTACCCCTGATGCTACACCAGAGGAAAACAATGTCTTATTTTCTAAATTTTTCTTTGTCTCATTTTCTGTTTAATTATCATTTTTTTCTTTTAAAACAAACATTTACTTGAGAGAGAGTATAACAACAATTGACATTACATTAGAAGTAGCACACATCTAGATGACCAGAAGGACAAGCAATTCGAGCACGATTTTAATCTTATATGTTGCTACTCTGAGTGTCAAAAACCTGTTGGATATTCTTACCACCATTGTCTAATTCATCCTGTGTACATACATGCATGGTTTTTTCCCCTGCCAAGTTTCCTAAATTTTCTGTTTGCTAGCTCTTCATTGTTTAATCATTAAGTTCTTGATTTCCATTCAGCCATGTTATGCCTTTCTCTTTTTATTTCTTCTTTTCTGTCCTTACACTAGGGAGAGTATAAGATATTTACACATGTGGGTCTGGATTATTTTGCTTATGAATATATCTTCAATCCACTTATGTATGAACTCTTCTAGTTTATCACATTTCATAACTGAATAATATTGCGTTGTATAAAAATACACATCTTTTTCAACCAACGTTCTGATGATGGGCATTTTGGTTGTTTCCCTGATTTAGGTATCACATATTGTGCTGCTATGAATGTAGGTGGACAAACATCACTATGATATGATGTTTTCAGTTCTTTGGGGAAAATTCCCAGTATGAGGACAGCTGTATTGAATGAGATTTCCAGTTCTAGTTGTTGAAGGAGTCTTTACACTGATTTCCATAATGGTTGCACCAGTCTGCATTCCCACTACCAGTGGAGAAGGGTTCCAATTTCCCCAAAGTCTCTCCAACATTTGTTGTTGGTTGATTTCATAATGATAGCCATTCTTTTAGGGGTGAGATGGTATCTCATTGTTGTTTTAATTTGCGTTTCACAAATGGCTAGTGATGTTGAGTATTTATACTCTTGTCGAATTTCTTCCTCTAAGAAGTGTATGTTCATCTTGGATGCCCATATCTGGATTGGGTCTTTGAATTTTGGGACTCTAATGTTTTTTTGTTCTTATTAAATTCTAGATAGAAGACCTTTGTCTGAATACTTATTACTTAAAATCTTTTCAAAATTTGTGGGTTGTCTTTTCATTCTGCTAGTAATTTCTTTTGACGTGCAAATCTTCTCAGCCAGAGGAGGTCCCAGTTGTTGATTCTTTCATGTGTTACACATGCATTTTGATGTTATGTCCATAAATTGTTACTCCAATGTCTTCAAGATTTCCTACTACTTTCTCTTCAAGAAGATTTAGTGTTTCTGTAATACTATTCAGATCCTTAATCCATTTTGAATTTAGTTTAATGAATGGTGACAGATTTGAGTCTTGTTTCAATTTTCAACATGTAGAGAGCCAGTTTTTCCAGCACCATTTGCTAAAGAGGCTATCTTTCTTCCAGCAAACATGTTTGGCCCCTTTATCAAAGATAAGGTGGCTGAGTATGTTTGTATTTGGTTCTTCATCTTATAATCTATTCCATGGATCATCAGGTCTATTTTTTTTTTTTTTGCCAATACCATGCTTTTTTTATTGCTGTAGCTTTGTAGTATAACTTTAGGTCAGGAATGATAATGCCTCCTGCCTTATCTTTGCTTCCCGGGATTGTCTTGGCTATTCTAGATGTTTCCTGGTTACAAATCAATTTTATGAATGATTTCTTCGGGTCTGTGAGGTATGTTGATGGTATTGTGATAGGGATTGTATTAAATCTGTGTAATGATTTAGGGAGTATTTCTATCTTCACAATAATGGTTCTACCTATTGAGGAACAGGGGATATATTTCCATTTTTTGAGATTCTTTACAATCTCTATTTTACAGAGTGCTTTAGTTTTCATCGAAAAGATCTTTTACTTCTTTAGTTAATTCCCAAGTATTTAATTTTCTTCAGTGCTATCATTAAAAATATTTTTTCTCTAATTTCTCTTAATGTGTTTCTTGTCTGTGTAGAGGAATGCTACTGACTTTTGTGTGTTGGCTTTGTATTCTGCTATGCTACTGATTTTTTTTATTAATTCTAGTAGCTTCTCGGTGGAGATTTTTGGGTCTTCCAAGTAGACTATCATGCCATCTGCACGTAATGATAATTTAACTTCTTCTTTACATATTCATATTTATTTTATTTCTCTCTCTTGTCTAGTGGCTGAAGCTAATGATTCCAGAACTATATTGAATAGGGGTGGTGATAGAAGACATCCTTGTGTTGTACCAGATTTGAGAGTGAAAGACTTCAGTATTTCTTCATTTAGAATCATGCTAGCCATTGTAATATCATAGATTACTTTTATCAGACTGAGGTAGAGGCCATCTATTACAATTTCCCATAGTACTTTGAACACAAATGAGGAGGTCATCTGTCTGTCTCTGTGTAGCAAGAAGTCACTCTGGCATGGCACAGAGGTTCAGGCTGGCAAACCATTTGAATGAAAGTGAAAATAGACTTTCAGACCTTAAAGACACCATTGCAGCTATTAAAATTGTAAGAAAAGATCTCTTAAAAACAATGAGGATGCAGAAAAAAATAAAGTAACATCAGCAAGGTGATGCAAAGATGAACAATGTAAGACTAATAGGCATCAATGGTAAAGAAGTAGTCAAAACAAATAATATAAAAAGAATATGGGCAGAAATAATAGCAGAGAACTTACCAAATATGGGGAAACAATTTAGCTTCCAGGTAATCGAAGCATATAGAACTCCAAATAACATCAACCCCATTAAAACCACACCCAGACATATAATAATGAAGTTCACAGTAATTCAGAACAGGAACAGTATACTAAAACTTCTAGAGAAAAGAAACAGATCACATTGAAAGGAAAACCCATCACAATAATGGTAAATTTCTCTTTGCAAACCATCAAGTCAAGAAGAGCATGGAGCAAAGTACCTCAAGTCTTGCAAGAAGACATATTACAACTCAGACTGATATACCCTGCAAAAATCTCTTTCAAGTTCAGTGAAGAAGTGAAATACTTCCAGGAAAAAGAACAACTAAAGAATTTCATGATGACAAAGGCAAGCCTGCACAGTTTACCAACAGATATCCTAGAAAGGGATCAAAATGACCACAAGTCTATGTATGAGAATGGAAAGAACCCACTCAATAGGTTGAACAATTAAACACAGGAGAAAAAAAGGTATACAATAGCAGTCTTTCAACTATTGTTTTGTACATAGCAGTAAAATATTTTCATCAGCACATTCTACAAATGAACTTCTCTTGCATCCTTTGGATCATGATTGTGTCTGGGTCTACAGGGTGGATGTCAAGGAAATAGCAGTCGTTCAGTCCCACAGTGACACCTAGCCAATAGTAATACTCATGGGCACTGTCCACGTACATGACATACTAGAACTTTGACATACTAGAAATTGTTAGAAGTTCTAGTCCTGTATTTACCATTCCAGTATTTATGTTATTTTTTATTCTTAGTAGTTCTTTACTACCATGGAAACTTTTTCTTAGTTGATGATATACTCAACATTCTTGCCTCTAAGTTGGACTCATGATTTATTTGAATTTTGCAATATTGGTTTAAAATGTTGAATTTAATGTTTAATTAATGAATATTTAATTAACTTTCTGAATATTATTTAACTATAATTCTTGTTTTATGATTCATATTATAAAACAAGTGAAATAGAAAATCAATAGACAGTATGTGTCTTTTCCACAATTATAGTTTTGACCCTTTCATCCTTTCATTTATCAATATACATGTTGGGAATTTTATTAGATCATTTCATTTAGGGAAAATTGACTTCTTAACAGCATTGATCCTTTCAAGCCATGAATTTAGTATATCTACTTATAAGAGCTGACCTCGCTGTTTTTCTGGATAGAATTTCCAGTTCTTGTATTCTCATTCCTCTCTGACTTAGGTGAGCTTCTTTTGTGCTTGCATATGTAAAACCATGTACTATCTATCAACTGGATAAAAGAAGATATAGTGAATCTTAAATCAAATATTATTTATGTGTATGTCTTTACTTTGCACAGAATTAAAATGACTTGTGCAATACATTAAGATAAGTTATTAGGATAGAGATGCTTTGTTAATGTTATCATTTTGAAATATTCAACTACTCAGTTTTTACAATGTTAGCATAAATAAAATTTATTTCTTAATAATGATGACAATTCTTACATAACACTGCTTTGGGACAAAGTTTAATTATATATTTAGTAAAAAACACCAAGAACCAGAAATGCACATTGGAATAAAGGTTGTAAAGATAGATACATAAACCTTCCTTCTAAAACATGGTAAATAGCAGTACTAGCTCTGTTTAAGCAAGGAATTTTGAGAGCAGATAATAACATGTATCTATTTCCTTATACCTTCTGTATCTAAATTTTATATAAAGTATTGAGTCCAAAAACATGGGGCATATCCTGTGAATATATTTTCAATTAATATAATTATTAAATTGGAGTGCTGTTATGATCAAACTGATTGAAATAAGTAGGAAAATAAGACAAAAATAATTATATGATTTTGAGGGTTAATTCCAGAACATATAAAATTTCTAGACATCAATTTATATATAGGCAAGCTTGAATTGTCTGTATTTTATCTACCATTGATACACATAACATGCAGTCATAACTTCAATATATACAGTCACAACTTCAATATGTACTACCATGTACCCATCTGTGGTTGAGTGAGTCTTTTTAATATTGATTTTTAAATATGTAACTATAATTTTTAAGCCACTCAGAATTAATAGTAATTAAGTAAGTAAAAAATAAGAAAAGTTAGAATTTTCCTCCTCTTGGTCAATAATTTCCAAAGGAAATACAAACTGCTAGGGGTTTCATTTCATTTTTTTCCAGTTCTTTCTGGCTTAATAAAATAAAAACAGATGACATTCACCCATCCATTTAAAATCAAGGCTATATTTCCAAGAGCTAAAACAGCTAGAGTTGCACTGTTCGTTACTTTGGAAGTGTCACATTTTCTAGTATGACAAGATGTATTATGGATGGGGTTTTTAACACATGTGGAGAAATCTCTCTCCAAGTTGTCTATTTAATTTTCTCCCCTTCTGCCTCTTTGTACTTTAGTGGCCAACCTTGGAATAATGGGATTACTTTATGCCTTCCACATCCGGCTCTGGATGAACGCACAGAGGCCAGTGGCAAGAGAAATAAGAGGGCTGTAAAAATGCAAACATTGGAAGTTAAAAAAGGTGCACCCAATAACTTGCCCTTAAATTTAAAAGGAATGAAATGAGGAACTTCTGGACAATATATCTTGCTGTTTACTGATAACAAGTCACTTTGTTTTTATGTGCTCAGTCTAGTATTCCATAATTTATTTGAAAGAAGATGAGAAATAATGTAGATAAATGATGAAGTGTCAGGGTCTGACGCTCTTAAATGAAGCTATTATGGTCAAAGAGAAAACGTAAAACCTGCGGCTCATTATGAGAGCGTTCTACTTGTCAGTTAAGTGAAAAGGCCTGGAATGATTTCCAGTTTATTTGTCATTGCAGTTATTAAAGCTGTCTTTTTGGTGCCATGAAAATGAATTGAAGACTTTATTCGAAGTAAATTTGTACTAAAGCTTTCAAATGTATCTTATGTGAGCTCAGTGAGGCAGGGAAGCAGCTTAAAAGTTGAAATATTACAAGGAGACAACTCCCAAAGTCTTTGAAACACACTAGAATAGACAAGTGCCAGAAGATGGAGTATTTTCTTGACTGGGAAACAAACTTGTTGGTTGACATAGTGAGCTAAAATCAGTAATAAGATGTAGCACTTCTTAATTATTAGGAGATATTTTATATCTATGAAAAACTGACTGCTTCCTTATGAAAGTAACAATCTTTCTAGGCTCTCAGGGTTTCCAGAATTAAGGGATATTCCTTTTTAAAGTGGTACTGCATGCACGTTAGTGAAAATTAACATAAGACACATCATAGAAACAAAGAAGATTTACTCTCTTTTGGGTAATTACCAGATTCGAGCAATAGTCTTTCTTAAAGTTTAGAAGGTAAGAAATTTAGAAAACCTGAGTCTTACATAATCTGTTTTCTTGATTGTTGTTGGATCTCAAGAAGCTGCATCAAACCATAGGAATAAACATATTACTATCATTTTTGCATCACAGGGCAGTTCTGAAAACAGTTAATGTCTTTGTTAACATCTAAGAGTAACATACATTTCAATTTACAGTAGAGTGAAATCAAAGAGACTATTAATAGGGTTGTGGTGGATTTCTTTTAAATGTTGAAAAAAAATAAACTCACATGTTTTCCTATTTTATGACTAAGAAACTGTTTTTAATTTTTCATGAATTCTTCTTGCAACTATAATTTTTGCCTATCTTAGATAAGTTTTGTTGTTGTTATTGTTTTCAAAATTTAGAAGTGGAGCTTCATAGGCATGCCAGGCAGAAAAAGCACAAGAGCCCTCCTCTGTATTTCCAGCTCAACACATGAGATTAGGAAAATGAGTGCACAGACTATTTCATTTCAAGCCCAATAAGTCATCTGGTCATGCTTTTGACTCATCATTGTCGATATTACAAATATTTTGACAAATTTTTAGGGTCAGTTTAAAAACCAAATGGATTTTACATCCTCCTCAGAGGTAACCTTGCAGTGGTTCCATCAGATTTTATAGTTATTTTCTCTGATAAGTCAGAGTAGATGGTCTGCCAGGCTCTTTTTTATATGCCTTACTTTTATAAGTACGACCAAACTTTCCTTCAAAATAAAATTTGTTTCCATAATAGAAATATTTGGGATAGTTTTATAATTTTATCTTTATTAACTACAGAGGCAGGGCCCGCTGGGATGGCTCAGTGGTCTAAAGCCCCTGCTTGGGAAAGCTTGAGTGGCTTCAGGGACCGCAGTTCGATCCCCGGCACCACATGCTGCACCAGCCCTGCCCTTGGGGCGGGCTGAGCCAGCCATCAAATGAGTGAATAAACAAATAAAGGTTCTGAAACAAGAAAAATAAATAAATAAAATTAAAAAAAAAAAAAAACTACAGAGGCAAATATTTTAAAGATAAATGTTTTATAAAATCATACCTGTCACGTGACAGTGGAAAAGACTACATTATGCCAATTATCATTTAAAACTGAAAAGCATAGATAAGATTCCGATTTTGTTCAGAATCAAAACTGTTTATACAAAACACAAAAATATACAGTGCATGTGATAAAATTGTTATATAATACATTGCATTCAATGCAATTATTAGGAAACATACAGTAAAAGAATTTAAAAACAATATAGAATTAGATGAGGATTGATCTAGGAACACAAGAAACATATTTTGTTAGCTTTTATGCTGATATTTGTATGTAGAACTCTATCTTTATGTGTGCATGCATGTGATGACTTCCCTGTCTTTCTTACTGTATTCAAGTTTCGAGGTCAAGTTTGTTCACTTTCCCTCATCAAATGTACTATATGCTAATTTATTTACTAGCACACTGCTATCATATATTAAATTAATTGAATTACAAATATAACCATTTCTGTTTTTATTTAATTTATGAAAATTGAGAGAAGGTAACAAAATATAGTTCATATAAGATTAAGCAGTTTAAAGACTAACAGAGTCTAAAACACCTAATTAAAACTAAGTTCATGAGCGAAACAGTGTTTTATAAAAAATATCCATAATCTTAAATCTTAAACAAACATTAAATTGACCCAGTATGACTACTGAAGCAGGGGATTAAAAAATTCCTTACCTGAATTAACACCAACATAAATGTCTTTCCATGAAAATCTATAACATTTTTGCTTTCCTAAAAATGCCTAAATTTAAGGTTAAAATATAGTAAAAATAATAACCTATAGCTCAAAATTTGTATTGTTAGCTATGGAAATTATATTTGATTTACTTTTCTGTAAGAAGTCAACAATTAAAACTGTACTCATGGGGCTGGTGAGATTGCTCAGGGGCACAAGTGCCTGCCTGGGCAAGTGCAAGGTCCCAAGTTCAATCCCTAGTTCCACAAAAAAATTAAAAATTAAAAAAAATAAAAAAACTATATTCATATTCCTTTCTATCCATTAATAGTTCTATACAATATCTAAATTGAGAATTAAACAAGTTTATTAAATTATGTTCATTAAATATTAACAACAGAAATTAGTGAAGAAATTTGGAAATGTAAACAGTATTTGCTTATATGTGCTTAGAAATGATGAAAATAATTTTAGAACATCTTTCAGATATTTGTCCTGCATTTCTAATTTTGCTTTGTTCATAAAAATATTATAGTTTACTCTGGTTTCTCTTCAGATCATATAAATTTTTCACCTTTTTTAAAAACAGTATGGCAAGTAATTTTGAAATCTAATTAAATAGTATTTGATATAAATCTTTGTGTTTATGTGACTATATAATCAATGAATACATGCATCTTATTTGTGCTTAAGAATTCTTTTCATAAAGACACATTTATGCATTTGAAGTAAATGTTAAAAATGTCAAATATATTTTTAATTAATTTAATCTAACAGTAAGGTTAAAACCAGCTCATAGGACACTAGATGAGGTAGGTATAGCAGCAGTTTTGAAAAGAAATATTAAGATAAAGCTTTTGAGTTATATATGAAAGTTATTGATGGCTTTCAAGGCAATAAATTGTAACTCTTGAAGTTTTCATTTGCCATGTAATTAGCATCTTACCTGTGTGACTTGCATTTTTAGCTGAGTGATTTGCATCTTTTCATTAACCTACATTACTTTAACACTGCACAAGTGAAAGTAAGTATAAAAATAAGCAATTAAAAATCTGTTGCTTGTTCCCAAACTTTGAATAATTTTTCTGATATTTCCTCTGAGCTTTGTGAGCCCTCAATTTTTTAAAAAGTATATTATTCTAAAATGAAGACCTTGCACTGGCAAGTAAATGTGGTTAGACTGACTGGTGAGGCATTATCCAATATGTCTGTCTTCCCTGCAGCCTAGGTGTGCTGGAGCCATGTCTTGAATCTTTGAGAGGTTGAAGAAAATGCTTTGAGACTGTGGTGAAAAGAGAGATTTATTGACTCACTAACACTTTCCAAGAAGGAAGCTTAAGGCTATTTGTTCTGTACTCACGGGGTGTTCTCAAGAAGTTCCGACAACATCACTTGGGAAACCCATGAATGGGTTAGTGTTTGTTACTATTAGTGTCAGTGTCAGTGTCAGTGTCAGTGTCAGTGTCAGTGTTAGTGTTAGTGTATACAAGCTTCATCCCTCAAATCTGAGATTACGGTACACTTAACAACTCCTCCTCCTCTTTGGAGGCTCTGTGATGAACAAGAATTCCTCCCAGAATGCATTGACCAGGGAATACCCAGTGTTGGACCAGTGGAAAATAGCACTCTGCAGTGCTCTGTTCCTCATTCTACTATTACAGCATGGAGTTCACACACCAAGCCACAAAGCAGTGACATTATTAATTTCTTCCTTCCATTTTATGGCCAGCATCCCCCAGAATACCTGACTTGGCATATGGGCGTCAGGGCGTCTAGATAGGTACACTCATACTTCTTAAGATTCTTTCCAGTGTACTTGTCCAGATCCAAGAAACTTGTTCACTTTTAGTGTCCCCCTGACTTGAGAAAAGTCTTAGGAGCTAGTAGCGGTATTTCAAGGGCACAGTTCTAAATGCCTTAGTTTTCTTCACAGACCACATTGTACTAAATTGCACAAGGCCCTTGGCTTCTAGGTTGAATGAAGTGTTTCAATTATTGGGTTGGTTAACTTTTTATTTTGTGATTCAAATTCCTTTAATATGCCTTCTTAAGGTTACCTCATAAATGCAAAGTACCATTAGAATTTAAGACTTAGAGATATTGTAATGAGATGGATGAATAAAGAACAAGAATCCCCTTATAATTATAATTTATAGTTTGTATAACTACTCAATGACTGTCTTGGACTGAGTTGTGTTGGCCTGAAATTTAGTGCTGAAGCCTGCACTAGTCAGCTTTTATTTACTAAACATATGATGAAGATAAGCAAGTTATAGAGAGATACAGTTTACTTGGGCTAACATTTTGGAATTTCGGTCCATTGCTTATGGGCCTTTGGTGGAATAGCACACTGATACAGAAGTGTTGCATGTGGAGCAAGACTGACCATCTCATGGCCAGAAAAGAGAAGACCAATGAAAGCCCCACAATTCACTCTATACACATATATCACACTGCATCCCACATCCTGAAGTTTCTACCACCTCTCTCTATTGCCAAGTTCAGGATTCAGCCTCTAGCACATGTAGAGGCTTTCAGGGGTCTCTCATGATCCCAACCACATCAAAACACTAACCCAAAATGTGACTGCATTTTCAGGCAGTGCCTTCAAATGTGTAATTAAATATTATTTGTGTTATAAGGTGGAAGCCTTAATCTACTATGCATGGTATTATTATTAGTAAAAGAAGACATGCTAGAAAAGATTGGGCACTGAAGAAAAGGTTGTTTAGGGACCTAGCAAGAAGATAGTCATTGCTAAGTGAAAGAGCGAGGCTTTTGAAGTAAACAACACTCATGGCACCTTGTCTTTCAGTTGTAGACCCCAGAACTATTAGAAAATGCAAAAAAAAAAAAAAATTAAAAAAAAAAGAAAGAAAATGCATTCATGTTGTTTCTGCTTTGTAGTCTGTGCAATTTTTTTTTTATGGCAAACATAGCAGACTAGGACCATGCAGTCCTTTCTAGAATAACTAGGTTGTGCTCTCAGTGTTTTTCTTCTATGAAACTATATGCTGATATTTCACAGTTTATATAGATGTATTTTCCATTGTTCAGAAAAATTTCATTTTTAAATGTGCAGATAGATTAAAAGAACTGAAGAAAAAATCAAATTATGTAATGAAATATCACTAAAATATTTCCTGTAAAATGTTTTAAACTCACAGCTCACTCTTAGAAAAGACTCAGAAAGTCTTTTCTACTTATTTTAACTAATTCACTCTTTCCTTCTTTTTCACATCTTATAGCATATTTTCTATATTCTCTGAACTGAAGCCAAGCTACATTTCTTTTTTTATATTATGTCTTGGAGAAAATACCACTAAGTTTATCAAGTCTAAGTCCAATGGACAGCTGATTATATTTCTTAATCCAAGTTTGTCTTGCTGTTGGCTATTTCTAGTCACCAGAGATTGTTTTATAAAGAGGGCAATTTAAGTTGCAGTGTTTCCTTGTTAAGGCTTTGCTCAGGGCCATTTGTTTGCATTTCACACCTACAGTGGATCTTTCAGTTATGACTGACCTGACATACGAGCAACAGGGATTATAACTGGAATTTTAGTTTTGATTTATAAACTTAGTTTTGAATTATGACTGAATGCCAGTCAGTTGTGCTTGCAGATCGTCTCAGATATAGATTTAACCCTTAAAGAGTTCATACTTTACTGTATGTCCTTGGCGAATGTTTCTCTAAGGACATTAAAATGTGGCTATACACAGGAGTGAGAACTTGAAGATTGTGTAAAAGAACCTGGGCTCTAATTGATAACTTCGGTTACAATGAGCCCTTGGGAGCAGATTGGGTTTCCAAGTCAAAGGTCTTCTGTTTTGAGAAAGAGACTGAAAGTTAAAAAAAAAAAAAAAAAAAAAAAAAAAAAAAAAAAAAAAAAAAAAAAAAAAAAAAAAAAAAAAAAAAAAAAAGAGACTGAAAGTGACAAGCCACGAACTAATTTCTAGACTCAAATACTTTTCAGAACTCCAGATTCTAGTTTTTGGTCAAAGACGTGCAGCACTATGAGCCAATTTTAAGAGGTTAATAATTAAATATTATCAAAAACTTGTTCATGTTATTTTATTGGTATGCTAAAAATTAATTTTAATTAAAATATATAACTGAATTCCTAGTATTTAAGAAATGCTGCTTCAAACTGGAAACTCTAGTACTTAAATTTTGCTTTGCTTTCCTAATTATATTTTCACTTATTTCCCCTTTAAGTTTCCATAACCATTTTGTGTGTGTGTGTGTGTGTGTGTGTGTGTGTGTGTGTGTGTGTGTGTGTATTTTTGTGACAGGGTCTCACTATGCAGTTCAGGCTGGCCTTGAGCTCACTTTTGTAGCCCAGGCTGGTCTCGAATTCGCACCAATCCTCCTGCCTCAGCCTCCCAAGTGCTGGGATTACAGGCGTGCGCCACCACACCCGGCTTCCATAACTTTTTAAAATGATTTAGTTTGCTCCTATTGATTGACAGTCTGGAAATTCAAATTCACCTGGCTGTTTTAACACTTGATGAAACCCACAGCCAATGTTCTTAAGTATCTTGTACAGAAAATATGAAGCTAGACTTGTGGCTCAAAAAGAAGAGTTTGGTTTTTGTTCATGAACTGTTTGCCTGCCCAATGTCTTCAAGATTTCCTCCTACTTTCTCTTCCAGGAGTTTTAGTGTTTCTGTTTTAATGTTTAGATTTTAATCTATTTTTACTTTAGTGCATGGTGATAGACCTGGGTCAAGTTTTAGTTTTTGGAATGTAGAAAGCCAGTTTTTCCAGCACTATTTGGTAAAGAGGCTATCTTTCTTCCAGTAAGCATGTTTAGCCTCTTTTTCAAAGATAAGTTAACTGAGTGTGTTCATAGTTTCTTCTGCATCTTCTAATCTATAACTTCCAACAGTGACACTTCTGCTGATCACCCATTACTATTAGGACTTTTGGACTGCATATACAGCTACTTTCTATTAGTTCAATGGGAACAAAGATTTGTACTAATGGTATTTAGCAAAGATATCATGTCTGTATCTTGTACTCCGAACAGTTACTACGAAGACAACAATATGCAACATATTAATTGCTGTAAGTATCCCTCTAACCTGTTTAAAAACTGTCTCATTATTATTTCTTTCTCATTAAAATTGATATTAAAAAAGAAGAGAGTTCCCATCACCACAGTAACTTTCATTTACACAATACAAAATATGAATGCTTTCATATTAGTTTAGCTTGTTGCTTTGAGCCCCATCAATGGATCATTCTAAATCATCAGGTTCAAACTACACATAAAATGAGCAATCTATTTCAAAATACAGAAGCAGTTATTTCCTTGGCCCATTAGCCTCTTTTTGAAGAGACAGTTCCAAACTCAGTTGCAACAGAAATTTCTACTTTTAATTGAATTACTAAGGTGGTTGATATACAGCTTTGTTGCCTCCATATTTTGAACTCCTCTATTGAATCTCTGAGAATTTATGTTAGCTCTTCAGATTCACCCAGGAGTCTGAGGAAGAGTCTTGATCTCAGAATAATAATTGTTCTAATTTATCAAATGTCATAGGAAAGCCATGCCTCATTGTGATTCTTTTTCTCTAAATTAGAGGCAATAATTGGTCAGATATGTAGTAAGTATGTTAGAATGTTGCTGCTTTGCTGGGGTGTTATTATTTGAGCTTTATAAACAGGAAATATAATGTAATGTCATAAGTGTTTTTTGTAATTTTATTTGAGCAATGAAATATTTCTTTTCTGTAAGGAATTTGGATAACAGAAACATAAGATTTTTGGAAACGTGTTAGTGGATCTTTCCTTCATAAGATTAGAGTTATTACTGGTAAATGGTTAACAGGATTCATTCATTTTCTCTTTGTAAAATGAGCTTTAGGAAGCAGTTGCCAAAGGCAGTGCAGCAGACAATTCAATCACTATGAATTTTCACTGAAGAAACATGGTGCTTTTTTAGCCTTTTGTCTGGTTTCCTACAACTAGTACCTCTGCAGAGGTGGAACATTAGGTATTTTGATTATTAAAAGTTGAACAACAAAAAAGTTGAACATAGCCACTGTTGATGGGGAAATTTAAGTTTTTTTTTCATTTTTATACTTGTACTAGGTAGAGGATTATTTTCCAAGAAAGTAAGAGGCGCTAAAAATGCCACTTCTAGTCACATCATCATCATACCAAATTTATTATGCAACTTATATAATCACACATGTCAAACATTTTCTCCTGTATGTGATGATTTCAGTGGCAGGATATGAAACATATATTTTTATTTCCAAATATCAATTTCAGAAACTTAATTCAAGCAACAAAATAATAAAACTTCAATAAATACACTTACAAATAAGTAATTTCCACTTTTTCTGTCCTCCTTATGAACAAAATATTTTTCCTACCAAATAGATTCTGTGCTTCTCATAGACAGAACTAGACATATTCATGATAGATGTTCTCTTTCAAAGTAACTTTGTCCTCTAAGTCCCAGAAGTATCATTTGACCTCTTTATGTTTATTTTATTTTTTTCTACTCACTAATAGGATAATGCAGTCTTTACTTTCTAAGATCACAGTTATGGAGGCGAACATAATGCCTTATAGTACAATGGTACTTTATAGTTACAGATAGATTACACAGTATATAATAGAAAATAAATTGGATAATTTAAGGATAATAAAATATTTCATACAGTCTTCTCTTGATGTCAGTTTTTATAGTTTAGTTAAAAGAAAAATTTCCATGCCAATATCAAAGTAAGTAAGCGTGGTCACAAATGTCAACTGAATTTCTAAAACCCACTTTAATGAGATTTATATTTTGATGGAACACATGCCGTAGAACTTGAATGAACCCATATTCAAAGATATTTATATTACTTATTGATTTGAGATTACTTCTATAATATTTATATATAATGATATAGATATAATAGATTTTTACTTTTACTCAAAATTTTATATAAAGTAAATATTTATTTTAAAGGTAATAGTCTAACTTGGAAAGTAGAGTCTAACCTCTTTCTGATGGTACCCTAGTGACATGTCATTATGTACATTGCTTAAGGTTCTCAGCATTATAAATGACTGAAAATATAGTTAAAGAAAAACAGCTCCAGCTAGCTTGTGAAAAAGAAACATTATGTAATTATATTGAGTCACCTTAAAGAACTCACGAAGTACATGTGTAATAATAAAGATCAAGAAATTTATTTTATAGATTTTCTATTCTGAATGCTACAATTAAGAGGGCTCACTCCATTCTAATGATTTAAGAAACTGAATCCAAGTCATAAATATATAATTTTTGAAAATAAAGAAACCTTATCTGATGTAGAAACTTGTGCTAAACTTCCTTCTTTAGGTGGAGCTTTGCGCTGGAATAATGCATGCTAGAAGAAGAGGGAAGATTTTCCCAGTCAAGTTCCCAGAGAATGGTCAGGGTAAGCTCAGACAACCTTCCAACAGCTGAAAACTAGACAAACCATAATGAGGGTTATGATGGATACCAAGACCTAAGATTTCATATAATTTTGAAACTCTGTCTTTGAATTACTTAGAATATAGGTGATAATACAGTAATAATAACATTCAATGAACGATAATTCAGTATACTATTTTCACATAGTTTAAGGAAATGAAGTAATAAATATCTCAAAGAACAGTGTACTTTGTTGATTTGTAAAGCATGCAGAGGAAACAGGGGCCATACCTCAGTAGAATGGCTATGACAGCTTTCTAGATGTCATAACTTATTTATTTCATTTTCTTTTAATATTGGAATCCTTCTAAAAGTGGGTATTTTTCCAGAAAACATTTTAGAAGGAAAACATGCTTTGCAGATGTAACGGTATGTAAGTCCTTTTCCTTGGTAAAGTAACATAATGTTGAGTGAAGAATATTAGGCTTGGAGCATTTGTCCTACAAACTTTTATAGATTGTGTTGTGTGTTGTCTTTCCAGTGGGGTAAAGCCATGTGGGTTCGATTGATAAAACTGGTATATGAAAAGCTCGCCAAATAGCTCAACAGATTAAAGCACCTGCAAGGAGTTACAGGGGCTGAGTGTTCAATCCCTGAGCCTGCTGTGCCGGCCCCACCTCTGGGATGAATTGAGATGGCAGTTGAGACTGGTCATGGTTGTGTGCACCTGTAATCCCAGCTTTTGAGAGGGTGTAAACAGACAGATCACTATGAGACCAATCTAGTAGTGGGACCCTGACTACCAGTAGACCCTTCCCTAAAATTAAAAAAAAATAAAAAGGGATTTTACATTTTTTACTTTTTGTGAGAAATATCTTTTCAGTTTTATGTGGGCTGTTTATTCATGGTCAATATAAAATGTAGATTGAATATGGATTATAGTAATTTGATATTTAAAAACATCTGATTTTGTTTTGTTTAAAATGTGTTTATTTTGTTAACTTATTAGTCTTAATTGTGACAATTCTTGTGGAAGTAGAGAATCTACTTTATGTCAGTGTATGTTTTACAGTGTAATGGAGGTTTGTTTCATGTGGTTTGTTGCATATTAATGTGTGTTATACCCTGCAGTATTTACTTAAAATAAAATAGTATGAAGATAAGATAATATTTCATAGGCAATATCATCTTTGACACCTGTTATGGTTTATGTCTAGTTGTCCCCCCAAACCCTCATGCAGTCATGGGGCAGTAACTTCTATTGATTGAGACTTGACTCATGAGTCACTGGGACTATGTGTTTTTAGTACTGATGAGATTACTGGTCTGAGTACTGCTGAGAATTATAAGTGTGGCCTGGATAGGCTAAGCCAGAGAGCCCGATTGTTATGGTTTATGTCTAGTTGTCCCCCCAAAGCCTCATGGAGTCATTGGGCGGAGACTTCTAGAGTTTGGGACTTGATCCATGATCCCTGGGATTATAGGTTTTAGTACTGATGGGATTATGGGTGGAAGTACTTCTGGGATTATGGGTGTAGCCTAGGGTGGGAGCTAAGGCGGAGAGCCTGAATGTAATATAAAGAGAGACAGAGAGACAGACTGGAGCACTAGCTGTTGCTGTTGCTTTGCTGCCCTGTTGGTTGGCTACCTCTGCCGCCATTTTGTTGCTGTTCCGCTGCCATGAATTGGATGCTCTCTGTTCTGTCCCACTCAGCCTTGGGCCAGCCGAATACGGACTGAAACCTCCACAAACTGTGAGCTAAATAAACCTTTCCTTCCTTCATTTTGAGTGTTGGGTATTTGTTCCAGCAACGAGCAAAAAGTAACTAAGACACCGATGTAATTTAAAGGGAGACAGAGAGACAGACTAGCGCTGTTGCTCTCTACTACCCTGGTTGGTCAGTTGCCTCTGTCATGATTGTTGCTCTCTGCCATGTGCGACTCAGCCTTGGAGCCGCCCAAATATGGACTGAAACCTCCAGTAACTGTGAGCTAAACAAACCTTTCCTTCCTTCATTTTGAGTGTCTGGTATTTGTACCAGCAATGAGAAAAAAATAACTAAGACAACAGCCAAGATTTCTGCCCAGGTAATATTACATTTGGCTGTTTGTCTAGTACTTTGCTAAACTGAAACTCAGAATAAAATGAAATCCTGCATAATTCTATTTCCAACTTAAACTATTTTTTTCAGAACCAGGGTTCAACCTCAGGACCTTGCACTTTCCAGGTAGGCACTTGTGCCCCTCAGTTATCTCCGGGAACCCCCTATCCCACATAATTCTAAGTCACATATATGTGTAGCAATCTATTCCCAGTGGAGGAGAATATTGTGTACTCTCTCATAAAATGTTTTAACTACTCCTATAAGTACATTCATAGATTGAAATCAATTATGGGTAGTAAACTTAGAGATACATCTAAAGTTCAAAAGCAAATGGTTATATAAACATCTCATTTTATTTTATTTTATTTTTTTTTGAGACAGGGTCTCGCTATGCAGTTGAGGCTGGCCTTGAGCTCACTTTTGTAGCCCAGGCTGGTCTCAAACTCGCACTGATCCTCCTGCCTCAGCCTCCCGAGTGCTGGGATTACAGGCGTGTGCCACCACGCCCGGCAAACATCTCATTTTAGAAACAAATATTTGATTCTGGAATTTAGAAAACATCATGTATTCAACAATTTTAAGAAATATCATACTAATGAATTTGTAAAAACTGTTGTTAAAAGAAAGATGCATTTGGTAGCAAGTTCAGACTTTGTGAATTTTTT
Source organism: Myocastor coypus (assembly GCA_004027025.1). Classification (NCBI taxonomy): domain Eukaryota; kingdom Metazoa; phylum Chordata; class Mammalia; order Rodentia; family Myocastoridae; genus Myocastor; species Myocastor coypus. The sequence goes on along the minus strand of PVJA010014520.1, from coordinate 3,690 downwards.
GTATAAAATCGAGACCCAAGTGAATTAAAAGAATTGGTAGAAAAAGTATGTTTCTAGGTCGAGGCTACTGCCGCGATGGATGGACAGCAGGGATAAATGTGAGGGTAAGTACCAGCGCCCAGCGTGCCTATCAGCCAGGGAGGCAGGCACCTTGCCCTATCATTTTCTCTATTCCAACAAAAAACCTGTCCTGTGTGCGAGCCGACCATTCACAGAACTCATAAAAAATATCTCGGATATTTGAACAATGTCCATTATTTCTATCTCTATATAATTCTCTTTTTAGTTTAATGCTCTCTCAACAGAGCTTTCTCAGGTTCCGACTAAGCTTCCCTTTTGAGCAAAAAATATATGAAATGTGTTGACTGTATAGAGAAAGCAAACAAATAAGCTCTGTGTTCTGTGAGAAACACTTTTTACTTCCCTCCTAGGATTAATGCTGTGTTTCTTACGTCTTGTCCCTAAGATAGTCTCTATATAATAAAGTCAAATCTAAAGTTCTCTCAGAACAGCCCAATACTTCAATGACTATGTACTGCAGGATTATTTTCTCCCTGAATAAATAACTTCTCATTTTTAATCAATCTTTAAAAGTGTTACAGTCTTTGAGTATGACTCCAAGAAAGACAGGGTTGACCCTGGAACGTTCAACCTTCATGGCCTGCGTCCTTGTTTTGACTCTGGAAAATTTCTTTCCTTGTGAGAGCACATCAGTGTCCTCCTGACAGCTCTCTGTGGTGAGTATTAACAAGGAGGGATAGAAATCTCTTTCTGAGGACAGTAAATGATTGTTAGCAGCTGTAAGTATTGGTTTCCTGGCAGTACTTATGTTCCCACTATAATAGAAATCAAAGCCTTGAATTTAACTGGGTTCTCTAGGTTTTTGAAAATCTAATATAATAATGCATTTAGGCATTTCTTCTGAGGGAGAAAAAGTTTTCTATGAAGAATGATGGAAAGACTATATCTGTGAAAGCTAAACCACAAATGTGTTTTAAGAATCACTCTGCAAAATGAATAAACTACATGTTAGGTAATAATTTTTTATTTTAATGAGAAAATTTTTCTTTAGTGTTTTCTTTCACCTATGCGCACGATAACCTGTTTTAAATCATTATTTCTAAATACTTAATCTATTTTTCGAAATGTTAAAAACCTTTCAGTTCCTCTGATTTCCCATTAAATTCATACTGTGATATAGTTATGTTACTCTTGTAAAGTTCTAAGCAATCCAAACTAGAATTTTATAAAATAATTAACCCCCACCTTTTTACTTCCACATTTAACCATAAATTAAATAAGGTATTGCATATATTTTATAAATGTTCATACTAATTTCATATTTTGCTGTTTTAAGAATTAAAAAATTTAATCTTGTAGGAAATATTAATTGTTAATATTGGGGAAGATGTATGTGGAACTTAATTGCCAACTATTCAGTTACAATATTTTTTTAATCAGAGGATAACAATAAAAAGTCTAGTGTTTGATTTAGCATTATGTTTTCATTTCTGAATCACTTTGTCTGAACAATGATATGTTGAAATTGAAAGTTTTCTAAACTCTTTCTTATAATTAATTATGTGATTAGGAAAGATACACTATTTTATAAGAGTGCATATTCCTCTTACATATGGATTAAGGATACATTTTGATACTTCTTTTTCAGTCTGATGTATTTATCATTTAGATTACTTAACTAATGTTAGATATAGGTACTTGACTTAGGTGTTTATAAAGTATTCATCTGACATACAGTTTTGTCTATAATTTCTCTTTGGAAATCAAAGATCTGAGATATTCATTTATTGTCTGATACTCATCATAATTCCTTGAATTGCCAAAGCTTTCCAAGTGGTTTCCTCAAGGACGGCTATCACGGACGGCTGTCTGAGCTACTGCAATGACAGATGGGATATAACATGTCATGTGATGAATAACTCTGGAGCCATAGTACTTAATCCTTCTAATACTAATAGCTGTATTATCATAGAGATTTATGAGAATGTCAGTTTCAAGTTCCCAGTTCCATTCATGGGTTTTTAAAACTTCAGCTGCAAAAAACATGCATCCATCCCATTAATTCTAATTATCATGGTTCATCTTCTCAGCAGTTTTGCACTCCGGAACCTTTCAGTGCAAATTAACGTACCAAAAAAGTGTATTAATTAATATTTGTAGCTTTTAATTTCTGCAAGAGTGTTGTCTGGAAGCAGCTGGCAGTACAGGGCCGCTGCTATTGAATCTTTGCCAAACAAGTGCAGATGTAATTTTGTTATCTCTTGCTTAGTCATTTACGCAAATTAATTTGAACAATTAGCCTTTTACTGGTCCTTCATGAATCATGCAAAAGGGATCTGCCAAAAATTGCTAGTTGACAGAAAAGAATTGGTTAATGCTGTGCATTTTGTGGGAAGGTAATGCAAAGGGAAATTCAACATTATTATAGATGAGACAATTGCCTAAATATTCTACTGGTAAGGTTTACTTAGCACTTATGAACAAACTTAAGAATCACCTTAATGAAAAATTAACCTGCATACCAGTTCAAGTTTGGCTCACCGCAATCAAATCCTTCATGGTGAATCCAAATCAAACACACTATCATCAATGTAAAGAAGAAAACTTTAACAAATAGAAATTAATCACCTAATATTTACTGTTTAAGGATGTGATCCTTAATTTTCTCTGCTAAATATTTGTGCATTTATTTGTGTAATTAATTATAATATTCTATAGTATTACACATTTTCAACTTCAGTTAATAGCGTTTTTAATATTCTAACTTTCTAAGAAGTTTCAAAAGTGGTTTAAGATAGTTCAATGCTTCACTGGCCAGATAGCTCAGCAGACTAAAGCACTTGCTTATGCAGACTCAGGAATCAGAGTTTAATCCCTGATGTGCAGAGCTGGCCTTGTTCTTAGGGCTCACTGAAAGGGTGACTGAGACTAGAAGTGTTGTCATGAGCCTGTAATCCCAGCTCTTGGGAGGCTGAATACAAGAGAATCCCTATGAATCTGATCTAGTAGTGAGACCCTGCAGACCCTGTACTAAAATAAGTTAATAAATAAATTATCTCCATGTGAGGGCTGGTGAAATAACTTGGTGGGCTAAATGCCTCCTTAGGAAAATGTAGGGACTGGAGTTTGACTCCTAGCACCACATGATGCACTGAGCCAGCTATTGAGACCAGACATGGTGGTGCACATTTGTAATTAAAGTGCTGTGAAAGTCACTAATTAGGTACTATATTTTAAAGATCTAAGTTAAAAAGGTCTTACGTGAATGATATATATCTACATAATCCTTTAAATAGTAGTGATCTATTTTTAATACCTGAAGAACTTACCAATTTTATAAAGAAGAAATGAAATGACAAATAGCTAAAAAGATTTCGAATGGGGCTGGGGAGATAGCTCTGAGGCACAAGTGCCTGACTGGCAAGTGCAAGGTTGTGAGTTTGAACCCCGGTCCTGCAAAAGAAAAAAAAAAAAATCGATTTTTCCTTAGAACTCTTCAGAATTATGTTATTTAAAATTTTTATTTTAACTTTAATTTCTTTTTTGTCATTTTAAATCACAAGTGCTAAGAATTATTCAACTCATTTCATGTATATGTGGTTGTATGCTAATACAATATGAAGTTAAAGCTTATAGAAATTGTCTTATATAGTAGCTTAAAACAGCATG
>PVJA010014519.1:0-47196 GCA_004027025.1 Myocastor coypus | reverse complement strand
TTACTGGTAAATTGATGTCTGAAGGTCCTGTCTAGTTAGTGTTTATTCTCACCATTGCAAGTGCTGTAGTGTGGATGATACATTATATTTTTGTTAGTTATGAGGGATCCGTTAGGAAGGGCTTGTTTTTAATCATTTATTTATCTACTATGGGATCTCGCTTTGCAGCTCAGATTCATAGTGATCCTCCTGTCTCAGCCTTTCTAGCACTGGGATTATAGGCAAGCGCCACCACACTTGGTTTTGGCGCTAGCACAGTAAGTACACTTGAAGTTCTGGAGTCTGCACAGCATGTGGTACGAGGGGATCAAATCCAGGTCCTTGCGCTGGCCAGACAGGCATGTAGACCACTGAGCTATCTCCCCAGCTCAGGACTTTCTTTTTTTTTTTTTTTTTTTTAAGATGACATTTGCTGAGCCGGGCGTGGTGGTGCATGCCTGTAATCCCAGCCACTCAGGAGGCTGACACAGGAGGATCAGTGCAAGTTTGAGACCAGCCTGGGCTACAAAAGTGAGTTCAAGGCCAGCTTGAACTGCCAAACCTTGGCTTTGCATATGTTTCTTTTCTTCATTTGACCCTTATGAAAATAAGTGGGTGCTATTAGAGATAATGAACTTGAAGCCCAGAAAGGTTAAGTGATTTGCTCACGCTCACGAAACTACTAAGTGGCAAAGTCAGGAGTAGAACCCACACCTGGCAAACTCCAGAGCCTGTCCCAGTGGATCTGTTCGTGCCTTCATCCTTTTGCGTTAGCAAGTGGCCTTAGAAGTTGGGCTAGAGTCCCAGCTGCCTGAAATCCTTAAGAATTCCAGGGAAGCACACGTAGCCTCATGGGGCCAGTGGGGCTTCCTCCTGGGGAAGCTGTGTGCCTTGGGTGGAGAAAATGGGCTGTTTGTGTTCATCTGAGGATTTGAGATGCTCCTGGGGACGCCCTGGCCGCGCTCATCACTACAGCTGCCTGTTTACAGGCATGCTCAACGTTTTAATTTTTTCCAATTAAAGTATAACGAATCTGCTAAGACCGGGTCCCACACAGCCCTGCCAGTTGAGTGTTTGGGGGTAGATAAAATGAAGAAATATGAGTCTAGCAGTCTGCCCTGGGGTGAAAAGAGAAAAGAGCAGATCTGTATGCGTCCTAGTGGCAGGCAGCTCTCCCTCTGCTGTGGCCTGGTCTGGGACTGTGGGCCAAAGGAGCCTTGGAACTGCTTAGACCTGCCTCTGTGCCTTTAGCTGTCCGGGTAAAAACATCACCTCTCTGGAGGCCTGTGCTGGAGCACAAACCCACGTATTGTCTGGCCCCTGGCAGGCTGGCCTGTGGAGGGGACACTCTAAGAGCTCTATTTTAATCTTTTGGAGCTGGGCCAGGGTAGGAATTCAGCCGCCAGCACCAGGCTCCCCACCCCCATGCCCTCACCCCACCCCACCCCCTCCTCCTGGTTTCATTTGCGCTGACCTCCCATCATGAGAGGTGCTGGTGTTCTTTCTTTCTCCCTTTCTCTTTTTCCAACTACCAGGGCTCTTTCATGGATTTGACCTCCCAAAGTGTTGCATACCGGGACTCCTCAGTGGGCTACTTGGGGCTCAGAGCTGGCACGTTGCCAACCCTTGAATCCTGCGATTTACCTCCAGATGTGTGTGCCTCTGTGCTTGTGTGGACATATGTGTTTGTGTTGTGTGTGTAAGAGAACCTATGTGTATGTGTGTCACTATGTGTGTTTTCGGTATCTCTGTAACTTTTCTCTGTATGTGAAGAAAGTACACAGGGTGGAAAAAGGGAAGGGAATAGAGAAGGGAGAAGAAAGAAAAGGGTGGTTGAAGTGCATGCCATGTTCTTTTTCCTCTGCCAACTATATTTTCCCTGCCAAATCAGACCACTTCAGGTGTCCTTCCAACTGAATTTTATTGTTTTCGTAACTCAGTTGGGTCTGTTTCTCTGGGTATGAATGAATCTCGTAGAAAGTGCACGTGACAGAATGGGTAGTGGACTTCTACACTGATCTTGAATTCCAGCCTTAGTTCTGCCACTCACTGCCTGGGTGATGTTGGACATGCAGTTTCTCTTCTTAAGCCACACTTTCCCACTGTGTAAAATATTGATGACAGTGCGCTTTGCTTTTGCAGGAAGCGGACAGCAGAAGATTAAACGGCACGCCAAAGGTGACCCGTACGCATCACTATGGGTCAGTAGGTGCTTCCTGCCTCTCACCATCTCTCTGGATCAAGTGCCAGGACGCAGTTGAGCCTGGGCCCCAGCTAGTTATCAGGGGCCATGTTCTTCCTGAAAGGGCACGAGGGGGCAGTGGGTGTGGCCCTTCCTCCCCTACCCGGAATCTCTCCTCTTTTCTCACCCCCATCCTCTGGCCTCTGCCAATGATGTGCATTTTCCTCTCTGCGCCAGCCTCCCAAACTGACTCATTACCTCGACAGGGTAGCAACTTCCAAAACAAAACTTCTTCAACCAAGGAAAATATAACTTTGGGGAGGAAAGCATTTCAGTATCAGGCCTCCCGGGACCCAAGGAAATATACTGAATATTTGTCAAGGAATGATGCTATCCTGACTTCAGAGATTCTGCTGAGGGCAGAGGGAGAACAATGCCTGGCATTTGGCTTTGGCCAAGCCAAAATGGCCCATGCAAGACCCAAGTTGGTGCTCAAGTTAGCCTCAACTTGGAAGACTCAGATGTGTGTCTTAAAGCAGGTCCTACTGTGGAACGACAAACATCACACATGCAGAGGTACCTTGTACTGTGTTCCATGACAGTCTGCAGTCTTCCCTTCCACCCCAAAGGCTGTGCCCACTGCAGCTTTGCTTCCTGGCAAAGGGGCCTGCTTGCTTCATGCTTGGGTTCTGGGAAATGGCTCACGGAGCACATTCCACACTTAATAATAATGCCCCCTGCAGTTGTGCAATGCTTTGACCCTTTCCAGGACACTCTAGGGAAGGGATCTGATGGCAGTGATTCGGCAAGACCTAAGAGAACAGCTGGCAGGTGGTGGCAGTGCTAAGTTAGATGCTGAGGGAGATCCAAGGGATATTCTGGAGCATATCGCCTGTGACTCTATGGTGGCCAGGACAGCCAACAACTGGGGAGCTAAAACAGGTAGAACTATCTTCTAAGACACTGAGGTCAGGTGAGGCAGGGGACTGACTTAAATCTCTCCATGGTGAAGAACTTCTTTGGAAGAAGTTGAGAATATTGGCAAGGGAAGGTGAGCATGAGTTTCTTGTTTCTCTTTTTATTCTCTGTAATAAACTCATGTCTCCACTACTTACCTTTCAAGACTTGTGCTCTCCACCCAGAACAATAACAGCATAAAACATAACCAAAACAGACATGTCCCAAGAATTCCTAGTTATCTTTGGTAGGCACTCAGTGTATTATACTATGTATCTTTTCTAATCATTTATTTATTTATTTATTTGTTTGGTACAGGGTCTCACTACACAGCTTGGACTCATAGTGATCCTCCTGTCTTAGCCTCCCGAATACTGGGATTGTATATGCTAAGTGATCCTATTTGCCTTCATCGGGCATCATGCTTATTCTCATTCCCTCTGTCATATCCTGTGTGTAAATGCCTTTGCTTGTGTGGCGCAGCTATTCCAAAGTGAGATTCTCAAGGTCAGTTTTTTTTTTTTTTTTCTTTTCTCTCTTTTAAAAAATTTTATTGATACAGGGTTTTGCTACACAGTTAAGAATTGCTGGGATCCTTCTGTTAACCTCCTCAATGCTGGCATTACAGGTTTGAACCATGCCTGGTTCCAGGGCCAGCGTGTTTGTCAGGTGGGAACTTAGACCTCGGAGGTGTCTCCTCAGCCCTTTCGCCTTTCTCAGAGGACTCATTCAGTGGCTCAACACAACTTGAAAAGTCAGGAGTGCTTGGCCCCGGTTTTCACTTTACAAAGCCTCATTTCTCTTAGACATAAAACAGGGATAAAACTTCGAATCCCCTGCACCTTCTAGAGCTATTCAAGATCACATAGATGGTGCTCATGAGAGGGTTTTCTAAACAGGTAGGAAATTGAGGTGATGAAAAGCTTGGTGAGGAAGATGTTGAGTACAAAAGGAGCCCCACTGGTCATTGGAACAAGACTCTTGCAGCATCTGTGGACACTCAGAGGGTACAGCTGAAAGGCCTGTCAATTCTTGTGCCCAGTGATTGGGTGGGAAGTGACACTCAGACAACTGTTGGCTGTATGGAGTGCAGCCTGCTGCATGAGAATGGACCAGCTTCTCTTCAGGCCTTTTGCTTCCTCCTGGGGACCAACCTTAACACAGTACCCTGGAGATGGTCTGCGAGGTGGGTGGTGGCACTTCTCAGATTGTCCTGGTATATCGATGTCTAGGCTCACTGACCAGACAAACAGGTGAGTTTTATTAGAGCCAATTTAGAGAGCCCAGAGTTGGCAGGCGTTTGGAAAGATTTTCGTGTCCTTTCTCTATGGAGCAACGAACTGGATTATAAGTGATGTAGCTACAATTCATGCTCGTCGTTAATTTATCACTCATTAAACAAGTATTGGCGCTAGAAACTGTGGTGGGCAAAATAACAGAATGTGATGATTGACACACAACAGGAGAAAACTCCACGCACTGGCTGTATGTTTTCCATAGTAAAAACATTAGTGCAAAGATCTAACTTCTTCGACATTATGAAAATTCTAGGCAAGAAAATTTCCCTACAAGGTTTTTCTTCAATCTACTAGACAGTCTAAGTAGACAAGAAAGCCTAGAGAGAAGCACTGATTTCTTGTTGGCGAATAGAAACACTGTATATTTCTTGGTGTGTCTTATCTACTGGGCTAAGTGTTCAAGGGAAGGATGTTGAACTCAAAAGGCCTCCTCTTACTCTTTATCTTGTTCTGTCTCCGCCGAATACCTCCCCAAGAATGCTCAGAGGGAAAAGGGGATATTAAAGAGCAATGGCATTTGTTTGGTTTGGAAAAGAAGATAAACTTTTATTTAAAGACAGAATTAGGAAAAAAAGTCATGGTTTGCTTAGGAAGATGACAATTTACATAGGGAAAACAGCATATTTGGCCAGGACAACAAAACAGCCTTCTGAGGCTCTTAGGAAAGCCAACCACAAACATGCTGATAGAGAGCTGAATGTGTGTGTGTGTGTGTGTGTGTGTGTGTGTGTGTACGTGCATGTGTGTAAAAGAATTCTACAAGACAACATAAGACAAATACATGGTCCAAAGCAACATATTTTCCATTCTGAGAAATTCAGGAGAAACTTTTTGTAGATTCCTGGGATTGAAGTAGTCTCTTTGCAGTGTTTCCAGACATTGAAGAAGTCTGAAATCTCAACCAGAGAAGGGTGAGAAGCAGCTTTGTGAACATGGAAAAAAAGGAAGAGGAATCAAGACAGCACATGCAGAATACACTCTGGATGTTCAAACATCCACACAGTGGAGGAGGAAGGAAGGTTAAGACAGCCCAGGACATTACCTGGTAAGGGCACCACCCGGGAAAGGCACCACTTGGGAAGGGCACCATCCGGGAAGGGTACCACCTGGTAGGGGTACCACCTGGTAAGGGGGTTTACCTTGCTAATCTGCTGCTATATTTTCAATACTTGGCTACAACGAATTAGGAAAGAGAAATAACACCAAAAACGTTGATTAATCAAGAGCCAACTTTGTTGATAGTTATCAAAACCATGCCCCCAATAATGATTACTCCAAGATTTTAGTGAGAAGAGTTTTAAAGCTCAGGCTGAACAATTTTTGTCTTTTTGAGACACAGAAAAAGCACAAGGTAAGCCAAGTACTGAGAATTCTGTTAGTTTATTATTTAGCTGATATTTCTCCAAACTTTAAACAAAGTTTATTATTTAATTGACATTTCTCTATACTGCAGACAAAGGGCTCACAAACTTCTCCCAACAACAAAATATATCATGAAGAATCAAAAATATTTTTGACTTCTTCACCCTTGACCTAGTTTCAACACTTTCCGGTAGGATACAAAGTATATGTAATGCTTATGAAGCAAAATTATTCCCTCTGATACCTAAGATTTCTTCTGTTGAAAATTTTTCTTGAAAATACAGTTAGGCAGGTAGGAAATTATCAAAAATACTTGCCATTAGAAAATGCTCCTAATTCTTGTTAACCCTGACCCCCTCTTCTAAACTGGTAGATTAAAGAGGCATGCATGTAACCAGTGCTGTTTTAACGGAAGGTACTGGTCATTTACGATATCCATTTAAAATGTTCAAATAGTTTCCAAATGTGCCTACTACAAAATATTGTTGTTTTAAGATCCAAGGAGGTAATCTTGAACACACCATACATGATTCATCTATATATTTACAGAGGTGTGAAGCATACAAAATTGCGCAGATAATGTACTACAGTCTAAAGATTAACATCACTCAGTTGCATACATAGCAACAAGATACAATAAATTCTGAACAAATAACAACCAATAATCAGCCATGTTACTAAGTACACATGAAGCAGGAAGCAATTAAACACTGCTTAATAGAATGCCACTTAAATTATTTTTCCAATGAAACATCTTTTCCCCAAACACTCTCCCTCTCTTTTTCACACACACACACACACACACACACACACACACACACATGCACGCACGCACGCACTCTCTCTCTCTCTCTCTCTCTCTCTCTCTCTCTTTTCTATCACATACATAAAATATCTCCAATCATCTCATGGGTCACAAGGCAAGAGGCAACATAGAAATTCAGACTGACTTGCAATTTTCCAGACTTGGCTTTTGTAAATCAGTTACTGGGAGGTGGTCACTATGAACATATATTCAGATTGTCATGTCATGGACTGAAAGAGGAGAAGCAAAGAGCATTAACTAACTAATAACTTTGTAACATTTGCCACTCAGTTAGATATATATTGGCTTTTGTTGAATAATAACATGTGTATCAGGAGGGGAAGGACCCTAAGATAGTATATAAGCAAACAGCAACAACATACCTGCTTTCTTTATCAAAATAGAACATCTATATTGTCCACCCATTGTTAGACACAACCAATTGTCCCTTTGAATAATGACTTTAAATAGTTATTATTGATGAAAACAGAAGAAATCATTGAAAACACAAATGTAACTACTGTGTGCACATGCAGTGGAAAAACTAGAGACCTGAAATATGGCAAAATCAGTGCTTCATAAACAGTCAATGGATTTTTTTTTCTAAAAATACTTTTTGCTAATGGCAAAGTTCAACACCTCAGAAAAACTCTGAATTAAGATCTTAGAATAAGTTTCCAAGCTGTACAACATACTTTCAAATACACTACCCTTGTTGTTTGTAAGGCTGCATTGAAGTTTAGCTTAACAGTCATAAGCCATGTGTTTGAACATCTTATGGGAAGTGACCAGCAAAGAAACAAATTTTTTCCTCGTGCATTCAGCTCCCCATATAGAGATAACATTGCTCTCTAAATAGCTCATTACATTTTTTTTCTTGAAGATACAACCTTAAAAATCTCCATATTTGCTTCACTGAGTCATCTGAAAAAATATCTACACTTTATAAAATGACAATGTAACATTGAATTCACCAAGAGTATTCTCTTGCTAATCTACAACTGCCCTCTCTAATTGGTATGTTAGAGTTTAATAAACAAATATACAAGGAAGTGTAAGATCCGCCGTCGCTCTGCTGCCTATAAAGTTGAGAAGCTGCAGACTGCTGGCATCCTTTTCCTAATATGTATACATTTTCAGAAGCCAGTGAATTCTGTGCGCTGTTAACATAACTAGGGAACTAAAATGTACCACAGACCTTTTGACAGTTTAGTGGCTTGTGCTCCAAGAGAAAGTGAACGCCTCTTGGGTGGACTGTGAGGAGCAAACAAGAGAAAGTCTCAGACCTGGGGTTTTCTAGTAGGCCTCTTTGTTTAACAGAGTTATCTTCCAGGGAAGAGCTCAACCCTCAGCAGGGTACATGTCTGTGTGGCAGGATAACAATGAATGAGAGGCCAGTCCTCTTTCCCACTTGTCTGGCATGATCTCCTGGCAAGGATGGGGTAGGTGTTTGCCAGGTGGCTCCCAGACAAGGTTTCTTTAGGGGAGTACAACAAGGCTTCAGTCATTGCTTTTCATAAAGTGCTTTGGGATCCTTCAGGAAAGGGGACTGGCAGAATATTATTACTAAGTGGCTTCAATTTTCAAACCAAATGGAACCATTTTCTCTGGTGTAATTATTGCTTCGAGCATTAGTGAATGTTCTTAAAACGGAATGGATCTCATCTTTAAGTACCCACTTCTCAAAATATCCTTCCCCAGAGTGAATGTTTTTAATTACTGTCCCCTAGGTCCCCTCGCCAATTAAGAGGGTGTGAGAGCCTTGTCGATGGTTGCCCAGAGTATACACCTCCAACTTTCATTTTTTTGGCTGGCCTCCTTCATGAATAGACAGGAGTGCAAGTAAAGAAGTCTAGCCAAACATGAGTTGTGTCTGGGTGGCCATGGGGACAGGCTCCTATGTCTTCTCAGCCATCAGTGACAAGATGCGTGGTCAATGTGTGCTTATGTTCTTAGATCAGATCTGTGAACTTCTTGTGGCTCAGGAATGTGTTTCACACTCAACACTTTGGTTCTCTGTGCATTTAGAATGGGCAGAGATCTGACAGGGCCCCCGTCAATAATTTTTAAAGATTTCCATATGGGATGAAAGCTGGGTAATGTGGGTGAAAGCATACTAGAAAAACTAAAGCAAGAAAACCAGGGACATGAAAGTTTCTTCCAGAGCTTCTCATATTAGATTTCAGAAGAATAAAACAGCAAATTCATTATATATAGAACAAAACAAACACATCTAATGATGCAAACAAAAATCCATAGACTTTGAGAAGTCTATTTTTTTTTTTTTTTGGTCACAAGAATGCATCATTTAGACTAGCCTCCCAAAGGTTGTGAAATTGCAGAGTGATTCTACCTGAATAAATAGATAATTATTGAAGACATAATGTATCTACTTTTCATGGGAATCTTGCTAGCAAAATGCACTTTCAAGTGACTCAAGTATGCCTATTGAAATCTACTGTGCACTGTTCATTTCATGAGGTCTCTCTTTCTCATGGAAAATGAAAATAAATGTTATGCCCTCTATATAAACTAGTGGGTTTAAAAATTAATGCAGTTTGGCCCCAGAAAGCCAGAACTTACTGATCAAACAGGGATCAGAAGGGTGGGAAGTCTCTGCCTTGGCTCCTTTTTTGAATGCCTCCCATGTAATTCCCGGTCACAGACTGTTTCCTGCATCAGCAGAACCATCAGGACCAGAGGCTTACTAGGCTTACTAGCTTTTGTGATCCCATTATCCCAATTCACAGACTCATTCAACATTTACAGACTGTCTTCTAGTTAGAAATAAATAGAAACTGAGGGCAGATAATGCTGATATTCACTAAGAGTCATAATTTGAAGCATCTTCCAAATTAGCTTTTTAACTGGTAAGCTTAGCTTAGATGTCCATTACCTGACATGTGTATTCCCTTAGCAACAAGGAGCTCTGAGATACTAGAAAGTTGTTTGGTAACGGTTGAGCAAAGGAATTGAATTTGCAATAAAAAGTAGATGGTTTTCATAGAGTAAAATGCCTGCAGAAAAGACTTGACTAGTTGTCACCAATTCCCAATGGGACAGCTTGTTCTAAAAGGAATGGTTGTGGATTCTTATCTTAACTCTGCCATTAGACAAGCTGTGACCTTGAGCAAGTCACTTAATTTCCCTGGGCCCTAAATGCCCTATCTGTAAAGGATGTAAGATACATTTTATGATCCCTTCTAGTTGTGACCTTCATTTCTCCTATATGCATAGAATTCACTCGGACTGAAGAAAACTATATTTTAAAATCCTCCTAGGTTTGGTGGAGGTGTTGTAGTGATTCTGATCAAGGTTACTTGGGAGGTTCATGGAGTATAAAATCTCTTTTAAAATGAAAAAACTGAGCCTTGGGCAATAGTTTTCTAATGCCCATAGATCAAAGATAGGCCTTTTTAGTAGGGCAATTGTTTGTATTTAAATCAAATATTTTAAAAATGGAAGGGATTAGCATAACATTGTGAACATAGGACTTTGTAGGAACTCCCATGAGGAGAAATGGTAGGGCTCCGCCGGCTGGTATAGGGCCATAAAGAGGACCATTTTAGAATGTTAGTGAACTGAGTGGGTCTTGGGTTCAGAAGTTGAGAAGACTTATGCCTTTCCTGAGTATGCAACCTTGGATTTGGGTTTCTCATTTCTGAGAAATTTAGATGGTAGACAATGTGACCAAAGTGGGACTTCCAGGTATCTTTGAGCACATTTTTGAAACAAAACAAAACAAAACCAAAAACCAAAAAACAAAAAAAATCCCAAACCATTGGTGGGGCCTTAAAAGGAAAGACTTGCCTTGTTGTCACCTGGCCAGATGATCCTGGGGGCCAAACTGATGTTGAGAGGTATGGCTGAAAGAGGAAGGTAGTTACTGAAGCCTTGGGCAGTTTGTCCCTTCGCTTGTGATGTGGAGCTAGCAAAATGCTTGTGGGGCTGAGAGGGCTCCACCACTGCCTGGCTACCTGTGCAGGGCACTTTCCTGTTCCACAACTACTTTATCACTTCAGAATCTGGAGAAGATCCAACGTGATTTTTTACTGAGAGACATACAGACTTAGTTTGCTTGTTTTAGAATTGGAAGGCAAGTATACTTTTGTTCATGTTTCTCCCCCTCTTCTTATCTGTAAATTAGGTTTCCAGATAATTTATCCATCTCCTTGCACCCTGGAACAATGTGCTGTTCATTTTTAGGTTTAAATAGGAGCTGAGTGTGCTGGAGGAGTTGCTTCTTGCCCTATTCTATCTTTGCAACACAGAGCTGGAAGTACCTTGTACTTTTGTTTCTAGCGATTGCCACGAAGCACAAAGGGTCTATACAAGGCCTTCTTAATTAGTTAAATGTTGATGATAAATTGGATTTGGAAAATTTGAGTTGGATAACCCTGCATTTTGGCATGACTGGGTTAGCTGACAGAGAACTTAACATAAGCCACCTTGATCCATGGCCTGAAGACACAACCTGGGTCTCTTTTTCCCAACATTTGGATGGGCAGGAAAGCCAATGCCAATCTTATTTCCATCTATAGAACTCTTAATCAATCCAAATTCATGAAAGAGGCTAAGCACAGGGATCGAATTACACAGCCAGTGCAGAGCTGAGGGTGTCTCCTTGCCATTTTACCACAGCCATAGCCATCACGAGTGAAGTGGCTCTCTCAGACTTTAGATTGACACAAATACTCCTCCAGGCTGATACGGGAATGGCACTGGCCACTCTGGCCTCTACTCCTACTCTACTTTCTACAAAGAGGGCCTTGCACACATAACCTTGGGATTTTTAATGTTCAAACCATTCGAAAATGGGTTGAGGAGGCAGTGGGCAGGCTGGGACAATGGGGAAATGCTGGGATGGGAGTGGTGCAGTGGACAGCCAGCCTGCGACATCCTAGAGCATGCTGCTGAGTAGTTCTGACACCGGTGAGGTGGGGCCCTCTGGGTTCCTCTCGGCACCCGAGGGGCTAGGCATGCGGCGTCGGTTTCCAGGCGACGGGCTCAAACCAGCCCATGGCTTCGGGTCCTGGCCCATAAGGGCCCTGGCGTAGGGCTCCACGTAGATGCGGTGGATGGAAGGCCTGGGGTCGTGAAGACACCCCTTCTGCTCCTCTGGGAGGCTGGTGGCGTGTGCCACGGCTAGGCCCCGGGGCCCATCGTGGGTGGGACCTGGATGCTCGGCTTCCCTGGGGTCCTGGTCCACGCCGCAGGCCTGAGACAGATGCGGTGTGTAGATCCCTTCGGAAAGCGACAACGACTGCGTCTCGCTGTGCATGCGCAGCCAGCGGTGGTGGCGGCTGAAGCCACCGTAGTGCTGGTGCTTGCCCGGCTTCCGCTTTCCCAGGAAGCCCAGCGGCGGCCGCGCTCCGGGCGCCATCTTGGTGTGGTTCTTGGGGGCGAAGCCCGTGAGCGTCAGGCTGTGCAGCAGCTCTGCGCATGCGTGGTCCGGGTCTGGTCCTCGAGCGCGGCCCAGCGCGTCCCGCTCCGGCCCTGTCGGGCTCCTCACGTCGTGCACTTGTAGGACATCTGGGGCGCTGCCGCTGAGGCCGCTGAGGGCCTGCTGGGCGATGTCGTGCGAGGACAGGTAGACCAGGTCGAGGTCGCGGGGGCTCAGGGCGTCGCTGGAGTCGTAGTCGCTGTCGGTGGGGAGGAAGACTTCCGAACAGGCCTCTTCGTCTGAGCAGGGCTGCGACTCTGCAGAGCCAGAGACAAGAGTTCAGGAAAGGGCGCACCAGCCAGGGACAAACTCCATGGCCTCTTCCTGAAATGCTTAATCTTGAAAAGGGCCTTAGGAATTAAACAGTAGGCGCTGGCCCTTGGGTAGGGAAAAGAAAGGTACAGGTTCGACCCAGTCTGTGGAGAGGGACATTCCCTTCGTTCCTCACACATGATTTTATTACTATTGGAAGAAAGGACGAAATAGAAAAGGAGGCCGGATGTTGCACGCGTATTTGTCCCCTCCACTTTTATATCAGAGATGAGTTTTTGTATCTGAGAAAGTAGCTTCAATTTAAAAAGAGGGAGGAGGGAGAGGAGCTACTGCTGGTGGTTGAAGAGGAGATATCGGATTTCAAATCCTCCCTGCCTTCCACCTGCTGAAATCCTTTGGCTTTCTCATAGAACTCATGGTCTTTGATGCGCTAAGGACCTGCTAACATATGTGCAAATCGTCTTTGATTAGGACTTGCTCATTTTAAATGAATAACTTCCAGTCACCCCCACAAAAATCTTTAAAAGTAATATAGTAGTAAGTCGATTTTAAAATTTATGTAGCGAAGAACACCTATGAGAGTAGCCAACTTTCTTTTTTAAAGATAAAGTAGGAAGACTTTTGCCTGCTACATACTATAGAACTTTGAGCATTAAAACTTTGTATTGTTGTGCATAATGGACCTGTAAAATAGAAAATCCAGAAACAGCTTATAATTCTGTGATATTTTAATATGATAAAGATAATATTTTGAAGTAGGCAACTGAAACAAAATTACTCAGTATGTAGTGTTGGGACAGTTGGCTATCCTTTTAGCAAAATAAAGCCCTACTTCATATCATTATGATGTTAAACTCCATAGAGCTTAAATATAACCTCAACATATCAGGACAGTATGCTTGTAATTTAGGGTGGGAAAACCTTTTGAAAAGAAAATTCAAACAAATTATACAAGATATGGCTGATAAATTTGACCATACCATAGTTTAATACTTTGTAAAATGATAGCATAAGAAAAGTGAAAAGGTAATGGACTAGGAGGAAAGAGTAATGAGAGATGTATAGTAAAAGACTAAAATCCAGAGTATATTTAAAAAAAAATTTATATAAATCAGAAGAGGTGGTAGATGAACAAATGCAAGAAATATTCTTTGGAAGAACAATGAATAACAAATGGCCAATAAACACATTCAAACCAGATAGTAACTAGGGGAAAGGAATTGAAAGAGGCATTTTTTTTTAAACCCATCCATTTTGCAAAAAATAACAGTGATAATGTTAGGTGTGAGTATGTTGGAAATCAGAGACTTATACATACAGTGATGAGGAGTGTAAACTGGAAAAACTCTTTGAACATGGTAGAATATATTAAAAATGTGCATATCATTTGTCCTAGCAAGTCCTTTTGTGGCTACCTGAAAAACTGTCACCATGTACACATTCAGGCATTTACAAGTTGATTTCTGCAGTATGATTTATTATTTATTTTATTTTTAATGTTTTTTTGCAGCATGATTTATAATGGTGAAAAATTGGACATCATTTTGTTGAAAGTCTGTGAAAGGAAGACTTACAGGTACAGAAGCATTAAGGCCAAAAAAAAAAAAAATTAGTTGTAGAGTTTCATAAGGGAATTCCTATTCAGAAAGACAGGCTTCTGAATGAAAAGAAATAAGAAATAAAATATAACTAAGAGATTATTAGCAGGTTATTATGTCTCCCTTTCTCATTCCTGTTTATAATCCTCATCTCATTATTTGCCAATAAATTATACCTGCGTTGAATCACCTTTTCAAATTGTTTGAATGTAAATAGACATAAATGGACAGGAAAAAATAAGAGCATTTTGTTAATCCTATCCCAACAGAACTTTCCAGAAACCTACATTTTCTAAACCCACATTCTGTCACAGTCTCTTGTACATGCATACTTAGACTTATATTAAAACAGTAAACTCCTGAGTTAATGTCTTACAAATTTTATGTCCACTCAAGCATCAATATGGAGGCTCTTTGACATTCAGATAAGCATGCCATACACTGAAAAACAGTAAGTAAAAAAAAAATGCATTTAACATACTTCTTCTATCAAACATTATAGCTCAGTACCACGATCTCATAAATTTTATTTAGATGAATGGGAAAGGAAGAAGCAATAGCTTGCAAATAACATTTTTAATTCTGTTCAAATCAGAGTACTAATACTGTGGGGAGCAAGAATGGAATACTGAGAACATGAGGCTATCAAGGAAGAGTGCCTGCAGTTGCACTCTTGAAAATTAATCTTAGCAAAATTAAGGCTTATTTTCACAGAGCACTTTCTCCATGAATATTCAGAGCAATTTTATTGGTAATAACATCATTTGGAAAACTATATGTCTGATGTCAGTCAGTGGATGATTGGTTAAACTGGTGCGTCCGTACCATGGAATTCTACTCCTCAGTATAGAGAAAGCATTCTATTCTGTCACTCTCAAGAAATAACATAATTATGGAGACAACTAACAGATATTAGTGGCCAGGATGGAAATGAGGGGGGAGGTAAGGCAATAAATTGGTCACAGAGAGAGTTTTGTGCTGATGTCACATTTGAGTTTATAGTAGTGGTTACACAGGTTGTATGTGTGATAAAATAGCATCAAGGTATACATGTGAACCCAAGTGCATATACACACATTTAATTATTGAGATCTGGATAAGGGCTGCACATTGTACCCACTTCCCACTTTTGATGTTGTTCCAGATGTGTAAAGACTTGATACTGGTTTTTGATACAGGGTCTTGCTATGCAGTTCAGACTCATAGTGATCCTCCTGTCTCAGCCTCCCCAGCACGGGGACTACAGGCATGTACCACCATGCCTGGCACGAAGTGTTGATATTAGAGTGGCATGAGGGCAAAGTACAAGGAACATCCTGTTCATTTCCTAGTGATCTATCATGTCTATAATTATTTCAAAACAAATTTTTAGGGAATTTAATGTAAAAAGGGATGAAACTAGAGGAGACAAATTTCTAAATAAGGAGTAGTTTACTTAATGTTTACAATTTCCATCCTGTAGATAAGAAAACTTACTTACTACACTTTATAATTGAACTGATAAATAGGCCAGCAAATACTGAAATGAAGATTTGTTTCACTCCAGAAACTTGCTGTCTCGCCATCCACTTTAGCATTTCCATGGGGTTTCTCTGAAAGCTTTCTGAGGGCGGGGACCTGCTTTACACAATTCACTTTAAATATAATTATGGTATTGAAGTTTCCTTAAGGGCTTTTTGACATTGGTGCTGCTAAAGAGACATGTTAATTTAGATCTTGCATTAGTTTCCTATGGCTGCTATAGCAAATAGAATGCAGGATGGTTTAAAATAAAAACATTTTTTTCTGACTCCGGAAGCCTGAGTTCAAAATTAAGGTGTCAAAATGACTACATTTCCTCTAGAGGCTCTAGGGAGTGAATACCTTTTTGCTTCTCCCAGCTACTGGCATTCTTTGTGGATGTGTCACCCTAGTTTCTGCTTCTGCTGTCTCATAGCCTCTCTTCTGTGTCTGATATCTTCTCTTCTCTTTCTGTCAAGGGCATTTGGTCATTGGATTTAAGGCCCACCCAGGTAATCCAGGATGAGCTTATCTCAGGATTATTAATTAATTATATTTGTAAAGACCTACTTACTAAGTAAGGTTTCCCTGATAGGTTACAAAGGTTAGCGCATGGGCATAGCTTTTTGGGGGCCACCATCCAGCCAACTAGAGGACTGGTAGTAAAAATGACTATCAGTGCAGACAACCACTGAAGACTTTGTGTTATTTTCTCCATTTTCTCAGTTCATTGTTGAGTCAAACACTTTGTAAAAGCAGTTTGCATTTTTTTCCTTTTGAGGATATGAACAGTAAACACTGGAGAGGACTAAAGTATATAAGACTGTGTACAAAGAGAAGTTGCCATCCTCACATTTCAGTGGGGCATTGGTATTTTAAGGCCCAATCTCTCAGGCAGAACCTATCCTCACTTCCTCGGGTGGGCTTAGTTGCTCAGTTCTCTTACCTCTTACAGAGTGTTATTTATACCTGTGTTACTGTATTTTTCAAACTTTATCATAAATTGTTTCTTCATTTGTCTCCCTCATTGCATGAGGAATTCTGGAGAACATGTGTTACATCTTACTCATTTCTATGTAGTAAATCTTGAATAAGTAGGTCATCGAAGCACTGAACTAAGGAATAAGTCAGGCAAACAGTTATGTAGAATCTTTGTATTTTCCAGATTGTCTAATCTGGCCAGTGGATATTATGAGGAGCGAACCTTTCAGTGAGACTGTGTTTAATCCCTGTATTCTTGATCTCTTGTAGTATAGTCTATACTTAATTGAAATGAAGTTGAAACAGATATTGAAATCTGGGAGCATAGAATAGTGAGATTTGATTGTTCTTTAAAGACAATACCAAGAGCCCGTTAAAAAATTTTGTTTTACTTAATTAGCCATAGAAATTCTTTAAAACAATCACTAAAGCAGTTTTCCTTTGTCTTTGGTGATACTTGACTTAAAAGTCAGGACAAGTGTAGCAGAGAAACAGTCATCTTAAAGTTAGGCAAACCTGGGCTAAAATTCTGTATTTCTTCTATATAAATGATTTTGAACAAATGATTTAGCTTTTCTGAACATGGCTTCAGCTGCAGTATGTGGTTCCTATATTGCTTATCTTTCATAGGTATGGTGAAGATTAAATTTGTGTGTTAAATATACTTTAGGTGCTTTACAGACAGAAGACATTGAGTTCCTTTCTATCCTTGATAGAAATAAAATGAATAATGTGAAGATCATTATAATATAAATTATAGTAATCACTTAAAATTTTGCTGTGAGAATGCTACTGATAATAAAGATCAGGAACTTATTATATGTTGCCCTCTGTTGATCAAATCCTATACTTTCTTTCCCAATTATACTTACAGTGAATTAGTAAATGATATTACTTGCTGTAACTATTAAGAGCATGAGAAACAAGATAAATTGAGATATTAGTTGTAGCTATAGTAACCCAGGAAGGGGTATAAATGGGATTAGGTATAGAATGGTAAATATTCCCTGGATTAATTGGCCCACACTTGGTAAACAAAGCCCTAGAGGGAGCATAAACATTTGATTTGCATGGGGTTATGTTACTTATTTGAAGAGTTAGTGGAACCTATTGCTTAGGGTGGGATATCTCTCCCAGACAGGTTGGGAAAATCTCCAGGATTGCAGCCAGGGCACGGAGGATAGTTTCCAAGGACTTAGGCCAGTGCTTCTCCCTCCCTTCTTGGGAAAGAATGCAAAGTGCAGCTTCCACCCCTAGATCCAGGCCATATGCTCCATTAACCATCATAGGCTCCTTGCCCAGTTGTTATTTTAATAAACCTGGTTGTATTCCTAATTTCCTTTAGAGAGCTCACTGGGTAGGCCACCACTGGTAGAACCTTGAGTTTCCCCTCTGGTTGACCTGGGAGCTGTTAGATGATGTTCTGCTCATGCAGTTAGTACTGGCTTAAGGAAGCTTGGCTTTCTTGTCACTGTAATGGGTGTCACAACTTGTGATCTCTATGAGTTAAGCCAACAACAGCAGAGTATAGTTGATGTTTGAGGCCATTATGGGGAGGTGATACTTTAGGAAATAATAATTGATGTAATATTGCTGCTTTTTCTCCCCATAAAGGTAGGGGGTGTGTCATTACAGAAAGAGAGGACTAATACATCATATTTGTCCTACAATTTATTTTTACCTTTCTTCTCTAACCTAAAGTCTCTGTCTTGTGCTACATCCCCAACTCCTTTTTTTTATTTTAGAATCTTCAGACAGATTGCTATATCACTAAGATGCCCTGGCTAGGTTTCAACTTGTGATCCTACTATCTCAGTCCCCCAGAGTACTGGGATAACAGGCATGTGCCACAACACCCAGTTCTGTCTTCATATTTTTAATGTATCACTATACAGCATTACATATATATGTATTATAACATATGTGTTATATATATATATATATATATATATATATATATATATATAATATATATGTCTTTGTGCTTAATTGAGTCTGTATCCATTATATTTGGTAGTAAATTTATAGATGAAAGATTTTTCTGAATCTCTTTTTCCTCAGGTCTTGGGTATGACCTCAGAGGTTTGTTCACCTTCTAATTTTTCAAGAGTAATAATTTGTCAGATTTTTGTTGATATTTTTAACTGTTTGATTTGTATTATAATGTTCTTAATGTCATCTGGGTAATGGTTAGAAGGAAGATTTACATTTGGAAGACCAGGTTGATTTTCAAATGCATCTGAAGAAAACAACCAACATCCCCTCTGTCACCTCACCCAAGTGTCAATAGGAGAAACATTAGTACAGCATAGTAAAAAAAAAACTTGCTGTTGCTTGTGAATGCTGTGCCCACAAAAAAGGAGTGGGCGAGAAAATAAACCCATGGGGTGGATCAAATCCTTCCACCCCCAACTCCTTTACTAGGAGCCAACTTTCCCTCCTGAGTCCTTGAGAGATGCTTCATTTTAATTGACTGAAGAGTTCTACTTTGTGTTTTGAAAACCACATAGAAAGGAGAAATAAGTTAAAGAGTTCCACTCCCTGCCTCCTTATCCCTAAACAAACAAATCTAAGATGCCCAACAGCCTTAAACTTGAATCTTAGTCTGGTACCAGAGGTTAGGTCTGTGATAGGCTTTGTATTTCTGAAAAGTTTAAGAAATGAAGTTAACCACGCTCAGAATGGTGTTATGTTGCTAACTTTGCCTTGAGAGTAACCTGGTGGGGAAGCTGCTCTGAATTGGATTTTACCTCTTCCTAAATAGTTTTCAAACAATTCAAGGTGGTCACACTTGTGGAGAGAACAGGGTGTAGTGGTAGGTTTCATTGCTCTGAGATGTTTGTTTCTGAGAGGGGGTGCGACAGTGTTTCTCTCCAGCTTTCACAGTGCTTTCTTGTCATTGGGCTCCATTTGTTATTTGCTGCCCTCCACATCTTTGTTTTACAGGCTGTGGAATTTTGGCTTCAGAGAGATAAATGGACCCAGGAGAGAGTGGTATTTTAAGAAACAGAATGTGGATCACTCACATTTTAAGTTAATAATAAAATCCAAATATAATTGGCCAGATCCTCCCAGGAGGGAGTGTATGTAATCTGTCCTCAGGCCAATGTGAGAGTGGCATTTCTAGGCATAGAGGAGGCCGCCCTCATACAGCGAGGGAGGAGCCCGCTTCGGACTCTGTGACCAAGACAAGATTAGACACCAAGGAAGTTCTATGGACAGAAAGGGCAAAGTGTGAAGGTGGAAATAGGACTGAAAAGTTGTTTGTGGAGTTATATGAACTGTGGAACATCACAGGTGGTATCTTTCTCGCTTTAAAAAATGCTTGTGAAGCATATACTCCTCTAGCTTCTGCCTTCCTTTGCCTAGCCAAGATCTTAAAAATGTGTCTTACTGGCCTCATTTCTTCACTTTTCTTTTATGCCCTAGTCTTATGTTCAGCTTTTGTCTCTTTCTGTTCACAAACTGCCCTGATCAAGATTACTGATAACTTCCTGGTTGAAAAAAAGTAAAACAACAGAAGACATACAGTTGTTTTATTTAACTTCTATCATTTGACAATGCTTTGCTTTCAGGGATAGTCCTCTATTGTTTGTGCTTTCTTTGTTCCTTTTTAGCCTAGGCCTTTCTACCCCGCTCCATAGGAATTCATTAATAGTCTTTTCTTATTTTTGCCTACTCTTTTTAGTGAATCTTAAGTATTTTCATAGTTTTAAATGAGATTCCCATGGCAGCAACAATTTCTTTAATCTGTATTGTTAACCTGGTTGTCTCTCCCGAGCTGTAGACTGCTTTTTATGTGGAATGCTCCAAAGCTAACTTACTCAGTATTCCCAACCACTCAAGCTTGTTTCTCCTTTCTTATACACACAGGTAGATGTGTATATATTTTGGTAAATAATGTCTTGATTATGTGAAGCCCTTAAGCCAGAAAACTTGGTATCCTTTGTTGATAGCTTTTAATTGATCTCCCCCCTTTCAGTATTATCCATTCTGTGGCCTTTTTATGTAATAGTTAAGGTTTGATTTTTTTTTTTTTTTTCCAAAGAGTAATTCAGTTCTTTCTTAAAAGTTTTTGATGACTTTTTATCTCGAGTAAGCTAAAATAAAAAAGTTTCTTGGCAGGGCCTGTTCTGGCCCTCTTCTCGCTAGACTATCTTTTTTTTTTTTTTTCTTTTTCCTTTTCATTGTTTGTCGTTCTTTCTCAGATGTAACTTTTATAGGAGTAGAGGCTTTTTTTATTGCTATATCCCTGCAACATTGAAGAATGCTGGCACATGATGGGTAACTAATAAATGTGTTTTTAAAATGAAATATCAAAATAAAACAGTATCTTTAGATTTTGAGTCTAAACCAGATTAATCCTAGTACCCTGAACTACAGCATAGTTGTAAAGTCCCCTTTATTTTGCTTTATAATCCTCTTCTCTTTTCCTACTCAACTTCTGCATATTTTTAGTACTGAATCCTGTCACCTCTTCCAGCAATTTCACTTTGATCTTACAAGTTTAAAGGTTAATACCTTCAATAGACTCTATAACTCATATACAGTTATTATGTAATTTTTAACTAATGTACCCATCTCTTCCATTAGACTCACTTCTGGCAGAGATGATACTTGATTTGTATCTCCAGAACAGTTGAGCTTTATAAAATACACTGTAGAAACTCATATTTAAGTAATTCTTTAGTGAAATTAGTTTAAGTCATAGAGTCCTTTGCTAATGTACATTAGCTGTCTTCCAAGTTCTTCTGCTTGCCAAGTTTTGATTTTTATATACTGAGATATCTGTAAACGTAGGAACACAAACTTGCTTATACAAGAAGCTCATCTTCCTACTAAAGTTTTAATAAGAATAGTATTATCTATGGTATCTGTATTGTCTATTAAATTCTGTGCCTCCCTGATGTAGATTGTCTTACAAGTAGTTCTGGGTATAGATATTACTACTCTCATTTTACATACATGGGAAGAAACTCAGAGCTAGTAATCTGTTCAAGCATGTATGAGTAATAAAGCTGGGATTTGAATCCAGGTCTCTTGATTTCTAAACCCAAACTCTTTCTGTTACACCTTGCTGCCCCCTATGGGACAAGTCCACAAATCAGAACTGCTTATTAAAAATATTACGGAGATTATAAAATGGAATATGCTATAGGATTAAGAAAGATGCTCTGAATGGATGTTATTTTAATTCAGAGGGAAATTGATGCTAGTCTTAAGACTAGGGAAGAAATTGCACAGAATTTCATTTACTTAGTTTGCTTTTTCCTCTGCTTATCAGTGAGTATAAAGGCATTTTACAGAAATTTGTGTTAACCAAATCATGTTGTTGCTGATAGCATTTGCTAGGTAAAGTTGGGGTTAACCCTGAGGGAGGAATAATGTTTCTAGGACCTCCATCGACTTGTCCAAAAGTTTATTATGTCTATAATGAGGCCAAGCTTTCGTCTCTGTTTCATGATACTGTTGTACCCAACATTTCTCTCTTCCCCACCACATATTCTAGAATGTTAGTGCCATGTGGGTGGGAAGTTTGCCCTCAGCTCTTACCTTGGATATGTGTTACCTTTGACTTCATTTCTGTCAGTTCCTGTTTGTCAGCATCTGGGGCCTGTTTTTCCTTGTCTTGATTTTGCTTGATTTCCTTGACAAACATTGTCTTGATCTAGCACCAAAGCAGTCCTCATCATGCATTTTCAAATTCTTTTCTTTGATCTGTGTCCTTTTATATCTTGGAAGTATGGGCTAGCACTGAACTGAATCTTTCCTACCTCTAGAGAAGTTGGTTTTAGATTATTGCTGTAGTTTCTGACCCTTCCACTGATCTGGTTTTTGTTTCTTTTATGCTTTTTGGCCTTGATAAGTGTTTTTGGCCACTTGGTCTAATGAATGCCTCAGCACAAAGAACCTTATCAGCAGAGAGAAGAAGAATTTGGTTATAACCAAAGAACTGAATTTCATTACTTACCACTCACTGCCTTTCTTCTGTGCATCTCAGGAGATGGTGATGGTGATGGAAGACAATCTATATGTGATGATGTAGAGTTAATTTTCTTTAGGTTCTGCTCATCTGAAGGATCTATCAGCTTAGTGATAAACAGTCCAGAAACTGGTTGTTTGTATCTTGCATGTTGTAGAGCATCCATGATCCATCTCATTTCACGCCAAACTTCATCTGTTTGCTTGGGAATAAAATGGTAAGATACATTAAGCCATGAAACAGCTATTAAAAAGAAGTTTTCTTGAGGGCCTGAGATAATGAATGTTCCCCAGTCAGTATTGATTTTAAGTAAGTGTAAAACATTTTCAAAACATGTTTGCTTAGCCAGAAAATGCCTTTATAATCTTTGTGTTTTGCATGTTACTTTTACCATAGAACTTTGTCATATAATGGGAATAGCAGAAGACCCACATTCTATTAGCTTAATAATTACCTTTACCCAGTCACTCAATAGTTTGGAAGGTTAGTTGGCCTTATTCATAAACTACGAACAAAATATCTTCCTCTTATGTCTCACAGGGTTGTTAACAGTGGTGGCATGAAATGATAAATTTGAAAGTGCTTTGTGATACTACAGGGTGCATTGCTCAAACATAAAGAACTATTAACTTTTAGCATATAATAACATAATTTTCACTGGAGCTTTGTGGGGAAGGGATATAGTAAAGTATGAATTGTAGAATTTCTATGTTAAAAGTGTAATATTAAATATTTCTTGTATAAAAAGTATCTGTAAAGTACAAAACAACTTATGCTTTATGTCTGCTTCTTATTAATGGTTTCAGTACACGTTTGCATCCATCTTAGGAAGTAGATGTGTATATTTAACATACATTGATTCTTTTTATTTTCTCTTTCCTTTTCTTCCTCCATTTCTGTATCTCCTTTGTTTTCCAAAGACCTATTTCCTGTTCCCTATGTCATTTTTATTTATTTATTTTTCTTGTTTCAGAACTTTTGCTTGTTTGTTTATTTATTTATTTTTATGGCCAGCTTAGCCTGCCCTGAGGGCAGGGCTGGCGCAGCATGTGGTGCCGGGGATCGAACCGGTCCCTGCAGCTGCCTAAGCTTTCCTAAGCAGGCGCTTTGGACCACTGAGCCATCCTGCTGGGCGCCGCCCTATGTCATTTTTGTACACTTATTTATGCTGTGGGTCTCACGTAAGAGAAGTTGCATATTTAAATGTTTGCATCTGTGTTGTTTACTTAATACAATGATCTCACGATGTTTCCATGTTCCTACAGTGATCTAAATTTCTCCTTCTTTATAACAGAGCAGCATTCCATACTTATATGTGACATATAAATGCCACATCTGCACCAGACATTCACATATTAATAGATATATAAACTAATTTCAAGATTTAGCTCTTATGAGTTATGCTACTATAAATGTGGGTATGCATATATCAGTGTGCTACGATGTCTTTAGCTTTTTGGGGAAAATCTGTAGAAAGAGAAGATCTGGTTTGAGTGGAGTTTTTTATTTTAAATCTTTTGTGAACAAGGTCTCACTATACAACTGGGACCCTTAATGATCCTCCTGTCTCAGCCTCCCCAGCACTGTGATTACAAGTGTGTGCCACTATGACCAGATTTGGTGGCCAGTGTGGCAGCGTGATATACAGTACTAGGGATCAAACCCAGGTCCTTGTGCTTGCCAGGTAGACCACTAAGCTAGCTGATTTTTTTTTTTTTTTTTTTTTTTTTTTTTTTTTTTTTTTTTTTTTTGGTGTGTGTGTGTCTTTTTGAGACAGGGTCTCGCTATGCAGTTCAGATTGGCCTTGAGCTCACTTTTGTAGCCCAGGCTGGTCTTGAACTTGCACTGATCATCCTGCCTCATACTCCCAAGTGCTGGGATCATAGGAATGTGCCACCACGCCCAGCTATCTGATTTTTTTAAAAGGAATTTCTGCACTACTTTCATAGTAGTGGTGGTGTTTGCATTGCTGCAATAGTAAAGACACTTTATTCTAAAGTAATTTAGACATTCTTGAAGTTTTACAATAGTGCATTTTAGGTTGGTACCATTTTGATTTTTGGATCACCAAAATTAACATTTTCATTATAAATTACAACAGAAGTTTTTATGAAGTACACTGGTACAAACATCATTTAATCTTTTCTGTCTCTTTTTGTACATGGTAGCTATTCTGACAGATACTGACAGATTCTGACAGATATGGCTGTCAGATGGCAGCCATAGTCTCATCTGGTTATTCTAATTCTAACGAAGGGCTGTGAGTTACATAGTACTTCAGAAGACTCAAGCCTGGGGTTTCCTTTGTATCTGCTTTTACTAGATGGCTTGAGCAAGTCATGAACTGCTGTAGCCCACTTAACTGTGAAAAGGGGGTCTTGGAGTAGTCAGTAGTGGTAAGCCTAGGGCATGTGTGCAGTAGCAGGCTCTTGAATCTTGAAAGCTCCAAAAGGTTTGCTGTCACTGGACAAGATGATAACTAAGGTTACTTCCATTCAGAGACTTTGTTTTTTTTAATTTTTAAAAAATGTTTGGTACAGAGTCTTGCTATGCAGCTCAGACTTTTAGTGATCCTTCTCTCTCAGCCTCCCCAGCACTGGAATTATAGGTTTGCACCACCATGCCTGGTCCTGGTGGCTGGCTCAGCATGGGGCCAGCACTGCGTGTGTTACCAGAGATCGAAGCCAGGTCCGTGCACTTGCCAGGCAAGCACTCAGACTGCAGAACTATCTTTCTGGCCCAATACTTCATTATTATTTTTTAAGGAACATTTATAAGTTGCAATTTCACTTCCAGATAGAAGGTGCTCATTGTATGAGCAATACAAGATTAAGATCTACTTGATGATAGAGATTTTAAAGCTAAGTATTATAGCTTCAGAATTTCTTCTTAGGTCTTTAATCAGTACTTAAACCTACTCCTTAAAAATATTCCCAAACTTGGTACTCCCCAAAGAAAGCAGAGTCTGACATAGTGACTTTCAGTCTGTTAGGTTGAGACTGACGGGGAAGCTAGAATAAACTAATGAATCATGCAGTGTGGTTGACAGCCAGTTGCTTTTGATTTTCAGTTTTGGTCTATACTAAAGTAGCAGAACTCAGCAGAGTATTCAGGGCTGGTGATAATAGCATGAGGTTGAACCTTCAGGATTTGGAGCTAGGTGAGTTGAAGAGGAAGTTTGGCGGTAGGCAGGAGCCTGTGTGGCTGCTAAGCCATTCTAAAAGGAGAAATCTGAAGTTTAGAGCTCAAGGCAATTCCTAAATCAGAATGAATTTTCATGATGAAATCCTTGCTTTCTCAATTGACTTTGATTAGCTCTATTACATGCAGCATATTCTTGCCTCAAAGTTATTTTAGAAGCACTGATTGTGGACAGCTTTTATAGTGTCTGTCAAGGGCAGGGACTATGGTTTTGTATCTCTTTGCCTTTAGCTGTATAGAATAGGTTCCCCCCAACAAAAATGATTGTTTATTGGATAGATGAATAAATAAATGGGCTATATACAGAATATTTTAGATTTTTATTTTAAAACAGTGATAAGATTAAAATAATAGGAGTTAGTGCTGTATGAATTATGTATTGATTACTACAGTGGGTTAAAGTGTGTCTTAATTACTTTTCTCTTATTGCTGAGACAAAATATTGAATATCCTAAGTTAAAAGGGAAAAGGCTTACTTAGCTTACAGTTTGTAGAGGTTTCAGTCCATAATCAGCTGGTTCCAAGACAGGGTGATATGGCAGAAAGCATTGCAGAGCAGAAACAGTTCATGATGGGCAGAAGGCAGCAAAGCAAGGAAGGGAGAAGATGAGCCTCTTTCTGTTCCTTATATTGTATCTTGGCTACTGGGATCAGGATGGTGCCAAGCAGTTAGCGGACTAATTGGTTCACTGGGTAATCACCCACTTTTAATCCTAGTACTTCACTGTGAATCAGCCTCATACTCTAGATTCAGCCACCAATGAAAAGCCTCACTTATACCTGCATGGGGCTTTGGAGGTCATCTAGATAAGAGCCATAACAGTGTGGCTGCTAAAGAATATGTCTTATCCTAATCTCCAGAACCCATGGCTGTCACCTTACATAATAAAGAAGTATATTAGTTTACATACAAAAGATGTGATTAAGGATTTTCAGAAGAGTTTATTTGGGTTGACCCCACCTCTAATGACAAATGTCCTTATAAGATCACTCCTATAAGAGTGAGGTAGAGAAAGATTGAGGAGGTATAAGAGAAGGAGGCAGTGGGACCACAGAAGCAGGGAATAAAGTCATAAGGCTATAAATCAAGGAGTGCCAGCAGCCACCCAGAGCTGGAAGACGCAGAGAATGACTAAGCTTTTATGTCTAACGTGTTAATCACACTTCTGATCTCCAGAACTATGAAAGAATACATTTCAGTTTGAAGGCACCCAGTTTGTGCTGATTTGTTGTAGAAGTCTTAGGAAATGAATAGTTATTAATAATCTACCTGTTCTCTTTCCAGTTTTTTTTTTTTTTTTTTTGTCTTTTCGAGACTTCGAGACAGGGTCTTGCTATGCAGTTCAGGCTGGCCTTGAGCTCACTTTTGTAGCCCAGGCTGGTGTCAAACTCATACTGATTCCCCTGCCTCAGCCTCCCAAGTTCTGGGATTACAGGCATGCATTACCATGCCCGGCTTTTTTTTTTTTTTTTTTCTTTTCCAGCACTGGGGATTGAACTCAAGACCTTGTGCTTGTCAGACAGGTGCTTATTCTACTGAGCTATCTCTCCAGCCCTCCTATCTGTTCTCTTTCAATACAGTGTTTTAGCCTATTGCTTAAGATACACAGTGTGGAAATAAAAAAGCATTGTCTAGAAGCAGTGTTTAGTTAATTTTTTTCAGTGATAAAGGGGAGAGGACTTAGTGAAAGAAAAGTGAAAACCCATAGGTGTAGGGAAGCCTGTATATTGAATTTAAAAAGACTCAACTAAGTAGCTGCAAAAGAAGTACAATTTTCACCCATTTTACCTTATACTGTTGATCTGAAAGTAACTGACAACATAATCCCCCCTTATTTTAAAGTCCAAATTCAGCTTCTAAAGACTTGCTGACACATTTTTAAAAAGAAAGACTACATACTTACTAGGTCTACTGATTAAAAGTTCTATATCCGTTTCTCACCCTGCCTGCTCTTTAAAATTTTTGGTTTTCATCCCATAAATTATATCCCTTTCTCTGTACTCAGGCAAGATAATATTTTTATTAAAATGTAAAGGTGATTGGTTTTTTCACAGCACAGCTACAAGGTGCTTGAGGGGATGATAGATTGGCTATATTTAATGAGCTATGTTTTTATTACAGCTTAGAAGCATTTGAAGCATTACAGTGTATAAATTATGGTCCAATTGCCCTTTAGGCTTCAGCAGCTCAAAAATTGCCACGTTCCAGGTCTCCACACTTTGACATTACTCTCTTCTCTTTCTTTTTTTCCATTCACTTTGACATGTCTGCTGTATGGGCTGTATAAGTCAGCATACCTTATCTTTGGTTTTCTACACCACTCCTGGTCTAGCCCTCCCCTTTCTGGCTGCACTTCTTGGCTTCTTTTCCTAACTGTATTTATATAGACTGCTTTGCTCTTTACAATGTTTGGTTTGTGTAGTGACTTCAACACTGTCTTAGATCTGGACTCATACAAATGTTCTTGCGACTGCCGGTCGCCTCTGCAGGTTATGGCGTGCGGTGGGCCGAGCTCTGAACACCAGTGGTGAGTGGCTGCAGCTGGTTTTCATTTTGAGGGAGACTGAGAAGTCAACACAGTAAGAGGAGAGAGGATACTGAAAGCATCTCCCCTCAGTGAAGTTTATCCACATTAGGCGGAGCAGGGTGGTACACTGAAGCCCATGGGTACAGTGAGATAGTCTGGTTTTACCCGACCCAACAAGTTGTTTGTGGAACCTCTTGGGAATTGGCTTTTATCCAAGTCTGTGTGTACCTAGCTGGCTGGAAGAAGGGCATGTACAGCGGTTCTCAAGTTACCTGCTCTGGGAGACCAGAACAGGCAAGTACTTTGAAAAATTCCTGGGCTGGCTTGCCTTTATCCAGCCCTTTAGTAGTGTGATGCAAAGGAAAGAGAAAAAGGCAAGGGAACTATAGGCTGAGTGAGAAAGAACAGGGCAGTGGTAAGGAGAGGAGTCAGAAACTCTGGGGGGAACTCAGACTAAAGAAAGTCAGCTTCCTCTTTGGATGAACATACTGGCTTTAGGAAGGCCTCAGTAGAGTAATGCAGAAACAACGTGAAGTATGGCATGGTTAGAGAAGTGTTTCTCTAATGTATTCCTGGTTGGTAGAGCTGACTAGGTCCTTAGAATTGATTTAATCAATCCTTTCATTCTATTCATACAAGAAGAAATGAGGCCTCAGGAGATCAGATGGATTTTCCACTACAGAGTTTATCAGGAGAATATTCAGGACTGAAATGTGCATTGTTTGACTTTGAGTGCATTATAATTCTTACTGCTCCATTGTCTCTCAATGATTTATTTTTCCCCTGGAGGAAATGATACTATGTATTGAACCCAGGTCCTCACAGCTGCTAGGCAAGCACACTTGCTCTGAGCCATACCTCAAACCTTGTTTTACTTTTGTATTTTAAATATCTGAGACAGGGTAGTTTTGTTAAGTTTCTCAGATTGGCTTTTTAAAAGTTCTTTGTTTATTTATTAATATATTTAGTATAGGGTCTGTGAGGTGTCACTACACAGCTCAGACTTGCAGTGATCCTTCTGTTTTCAGCCTCCCAAGCACTGTGATTATAGATGTGTGTCACCATGGCCAGTCTCAGCATGCCCCCAGAGTAGGGCTGGCATGGTACCTTGAGGACTAAACCCTGATCCCTGCATCTGCCTAAGCAGGTGCTTTAATCTGCTGAGCTGTCTGGCTGGCCCTCAGTTGGCTTTGAACTTGTGATCCTCCTGCCTCAGCCTCCCAGGTAGATGGGCTTACAAGTGTTTGTCACCATTCCTAGTTTCAGTTTTTAAATCCTACATTCTTAAGTCAAGAGGGCAAGTAATTTCTTAAAAAGTTATTTCTTTATTCTGAGAAGTCACCTAAGATACTTCACTTACAGGCTGAAGAAAGTAGGGTAATCTTAAAGACTTGTCTTTTCACTACTTTTAAGTTTATTTTTCTTTGCGAATGCTTCAAAGCCTCAATTTTTGTATAATCATATTTCAAAGGAGTTTTCCTTTTTAGTAATGAATAAAAGAATGGTGTACAATTTACTGCATAGTTATGTGCCAGGCAGTCTTCTGAGTGCTTTACAAGCATTCTCTCCTGAACTCTCTCATTTAACACTATGAGATAGTGTTATGATCCCAATTTTTCAGATGAGATTTGGGCTAAGAGTAATTTATTGTCCCAAAATTGAAAGCATTTCCTTATCTTAAATTCTCATTGTCACTTGTCTGGATAGTTGTAAGAGTTACCTATCTGGTCTCTCTACCTTTTAGTCATCTTCTTAAATCCAAGAAAAAGATGCAAATTATAGGGGGACAGGACCAGTCAGAGTGCATGCTTACAGTCAGTGACCAGCATGGCCATAAAAACACTCAGGAGTCAAGCAGGCCTGTTTCTTGAACCTCTCCAACGCAGAGGTGAGAGCACCTATAATTTACTTTCTCCAGAACTTTGGCCAGTATCCTTTTACATACAAAATTAGGTACAAATTCCTTATAAGGGGCTTTAACAAAATCTTTGTGATCTTACTTCATAGGTATCTTTCAAGGTCTTGCCTAATTTCTCATTACTCTTCCACATTTATCTACATTCCCTTTGGCCTTGACAGTATATCACTTCCCCAGTACTATTTTTCTGCTTGTCTTGACTTCTCTGTTTATACCTCTGTCTGAATGCTCCACATTCTGCTTTTTCTTACTATTATCTAACAATACTTTGCTACAGGCCTAGCTCAGATGTCAGTGACATCTTTTATGGTAATTATTTTGATATCTACAGGGATAATTTTTTATTTCTTTGTGTTGATGCAGAGATTTATTTATTTATTTTTGTATTTCATTTTGGTATTTAACAGATTTTACAAGTAATTTATGTACACTTCCTGTCTACCACAGTGGACTTTAAACTCTTTAAGGTGAGGGACCTGTTTCAACTTTGTAATCTATCCTATCCACCCATATAATGACACCTTGGGTGCTTATACTATCTGTGAAATTGAAATAAGAATCTAAGCCGGGCGTGGTGGCACACGCCTGTAATCCCATCACTCGGGAGGCTGAGAAGACAGGAGGATCGGTGCGAGTTCGAGACCAGCCTGGGCTACAAAAGTGAGCTCAAGGCCAGCCTGAGCTGCATAGTGAGACCCTGTCTCAAAAAAGACAAAAAAAAAAAAAAAAAAAAAAAAAAAAAAAAAAAAAAAAAAAAAAAAAAAAAAAAAAAAAAAAAAAAAAAAAAAAAAAAAAAAAAAAAAAAAAAAAAAAAAAAAAAAAAAAAAAAAAAAAAAAAAAAAAAAAAAAAAAAGAATCTATCATGGTGATAAATTAATCATGGACCTTTTGCTGTTCTATGAGATTATAAGGTTTGGATAACTCATTTGGAAGCAGTTTCAGGCCAAATTCAGATTCTCATGACTGTTCTTTGTTAGTACCCCTTTCATAAGACCCTCAAGTGTCACCATACATCTTCTCCAAGTAAGAATGTAGTCAGTGAACACAGTTTCTTGCCTCAGTAGCCACACATTAAAGTGCCAACTCTGCCAAGTAGAAGTCCAAAACTGAGAAATCTTAGGGCTAACTGGATTCCAGTTTACAAAACCTGGTAATTTTCTCATTCTCTATGATATTAAGTAAATTAATACATAATTTTATATTTCTGTTGGAATTTTCAGTAGGTTTTTAGATAAGATTAATAGTCTGATTATTAGTTCTTGAGTTATTTTTTTCTCTACAGTGTAGTAAGCCATACTATCATGGTGCAGTTCTTAGGAATAGTGCGAGTTATCTATAAATTTTTAGGTAACATTTTCTTAAGCCTTTAAAAACTCATATCTACTTGAGCTCCACTTTTTAGCCCAATTACCAGACTGCTTGCTCACTGTGGTTTTTGAATCAGCCAAGCTTTCTGCTCTTTCCCCACTGGGTTCTCACCCCTCCCACTTTGTCTCTCGTTTTCTCATTAGCTGAGAAAAAAACAAACTGTTACCTGCATGAAATCTAAAACTTGCTGATGTCTTTGTTTGGCAGCTGCAACCTCGCTGTCTGAGAGCGCTTCCCTCAGGGACTGTTGGGTGTTCAGAGAATCCAGCTCCACAACAGCAGAAAGGCGACAATACAGACTAATAAATTTCTCTCTGTAGCTGCAAAAATGAACTGGAAAACGGACAAGCAAAGTAGAATATGTTAAGATCTGGTATTAAATAGAAAGCTTTGTACCTCAGAGAAAGCCAGTTGAATGAAAACATGATTTATTAATCCTATCAGTGGAAAATATTAAACCATAAGTAAATTATAAATATGCTCTTAAGGGGCCAGTTGTCTGGTTTTAGTCAGACAGTATTCCCTTTTAGGTTTACCAATGCTTGGTGAGGTATGGGGGAATGGCATTAAGTCAAGCTGCAGTTTATGTGGGTTATTTCCTAAAACTGGGGACTTTTAGCTTAATAGATAGTCACACAGTGATGTTCCAGCCTACTGTAGCTTTCCTACATAGTGATGGCCCAATTAGTGACATGATAGCCATACTGATTTGTGTATGCCATATGATGTTTGCACAACAGTGACATTACTGAACCACACACATTACAAAATTTATCCCCAGTATTAAGCCATACATGACTCTGTGTGTGTGTGTGTGTGTGTGTGTGTATGACTGGGAGAATAAACTTAAGAAAAAATCTCAAGCATCAGTCTTTGCCTTTATAGTCTGATCTATTATGTATTTTGCTTTACTCTTTCTAAGGCCAGAGCCCCAAAAGATACAAGATACATATTTCTCAGTGCACCTTTTATCTGACCAAAAACCATCCGTGAGGGGCCTAATATGGCTTTGATCCTCCTGCATCCCACCTTTGTAGCACCTTTGCAAGCACGATGGGAGTGGATATCTGGTCAGACCATTTTGTTTAACAGGCGAGGCTTCATTTCCATCATTTGTCCCTTTCACAGAGGGAGAGAGCAGTGATATGATCGGTCATATCAAAGCTTCGGATTCCAAAAGGTCAAGGAAATGGCCTCATTCAGACTAGTATTGTTACATTCTTTTCCTGGCCCATTGTGGAATATGGAGACTTACCCTTCAGAAACCTATTTATTTATTTGCCTCTACCTTGTCTTGTTTCTCATCTCTTAAGAGTTTACCTTCTAGTTTTTTTTTTTTTTTAATTTTTTTTCTTGTTTCAGAACTTTTTGTTTGTTTATTTATTTATTTTTATGGCAGTCTCAGCCTGTCCTGAGGGCAGGGCTGGTGCAGCATGTGGTGCCGGGGATCGAACTGCGGTCCCTGCAGCCACCTAAGCTTTCCTAAGCAGGCACTTTAGACCACTGAGCCATCCCGCCGGGCCCCACCTTCTAGTTTCCCATCATCTGCCCTTTACTTTTTTCATTTATTTACTTGTTTGAGGTTTCTCAAGTACTTCTGTGCTTTTACACATGCCTTTTCTTATCCACAAAATACCAGTCTCCACTAACACCTTCTAAAATCCTTATTCTGATAATGGAAGATTCCACTGCAATGTCTTCAGTCAAAAATTTCTATGGACATCGCTTCTTTTCTAGGCAGAGCTAGTTTCTCCTTTGCTGCTTCTAAAATACTTGTTTCCAAATGTATTGTGACACTTGTATACTTAATTGCTGTGGTATAAGACTGAAACTTACTAAGGGCAGAGATCATGTCTCCTATTAATTTTTACCTTTCTCAAAACCTGTAACATGGTAGCTTCTCAACTAATGCTTATTGAAACTTTATGAATAAAGAAATAAAAGCATGAGTTGATCTGAAGAGGGCAGACCTTGCTCTCTTGAAGCACCTTTTCCCCTCAGTTCTCACTTCTTGCATTGTGCTCTGGATTTTTGTGTTCTGAAAGGTATATTTCAGGCTTGTAGTATTTACTAGCAGCCAGAGGATAGCCGTCACGATTACTTTGTGGTTTATTCTTGACCCTTATAGCTCCCTGAATGTGTCTATGCCTTTCCAGGAGGGATTATATCCTGTTAGTACTCAACAGATGTCCTCTTTACACTGCAGGATGAAGAGAATGAAGTGTCTCACAGCCTGCTTTCCCAAACCAAGTTGTAAAACAAAAACAAAAACAAAAGCAAAATTTCAACTTTTTTCCTTTTCTAAAATATGCCTGGGAAAATCAAACAGAGAAAGATACTAAATAATTTCTTTAAAAGAAACACTATCAGTCTCATCCACATTCTTAAAAACCAGGGTATTCACAGCTTTCATTTGTTGTGTCTTTGTGGTAGGAGCCACGATCAGTGGGTGGTCTCCTAGCACCCATCCCATCCATGGCCACGAACCACAAGTGAGTTATGAGGAAGTTTCAACTGAAATGTTTCAGTTTCCTGCTCTGGTGGTTTTTATCCAGAGTCTTTAATGTCACTTTAACAAATGTTACTTTAACATAGTCTTTTGTGGTTTAGCAATGATACATTTGGTAGCCATCGCCAGGGAGGGGAGGACAGACTGGAAGCTTCTAATTTTTAAAAATGTGAATCACATTCATCTTATAGATAAAATGGTATGAGGCTACTATAATGTCATTATTTAGATCCCACGATGTGTCAGTAATTCGCAAATTAGAACTGATTTTCAGTATTGCTGTTTCTCCCTCTTCTTTAGAAAATAGTGATAGAATGAAATCCAGTTGGCATGAATGCTAACAGTATAGAAGGATAGAAAGTAAAAGGGCATAGATACCGCACAGGCCTGGGTTTGAATCATCGTTCTGCCTGTATGATGGTGAGCAGGTAACCGCTAGGAGTCTCAGTACCACCCCTACAAGAGGGATAATAATGTCTACCTAGGATTAAATAGTAAGTGTATAGAAAGTATCAGAAACAGCATAAGGCACATACCAGATACAAAATAAATGTTCTACTCTAAACCTTTCACCCTCAGGAAATATGAGACATTCTCTGGTTAGAATATTAGAACAGGATTGGGATTAGAATGCTCTTCCTAAAGATCTCTAACTCACTAAGTGCAGTCTGGGACTTAGGGCCTAGTCTAGAAGCTGAGGAATGAACTAGATAAGTTCCTAGGGTTAGTGCCATGAGTGCTTGTGAAAGCACCCAAAAGAACCTGAGCACAAGGTGCCTCTCTAGATTCTTGGTAATGAGTAGGCTGGCAGTTGGGCTATAAGAATGGCATCCTAAATCATGCAAAATGGGCATCAGGGTTGAGGGTTGAGACGGCGCCATTTTTGCAAGCTTGTGGCCTAGATTCCATTAGGCTCTCTGCCTGGGTATCCCACAAACACCTCAAAAGTCATCATTTGTCAAACTGGACTCATCATTTCTCCCTTCCCCCAAGACCTGTCCCTCTCTGTCTATTTCCTGTTTTGGTAGATGGCAATATTATCCATCTCAGCACCATATTCAGACTCTCTGGCTCCTGTACTTACAATTCAACCACATCAAATCAATCATGAAGTTTCATTGATTTTAACTTAGAAATTCCTCTTGCCTGTGCTCTCTCCTCTGTTGCCTGTGGCTGCCTTCTCAGGCTCCTCTTGCCCACTTGGCCTACTATGGCAGTCTCTTAATTGTCTGTCTTCCTCTACCTGCCTCCCCTCTCATTATTTTCCTATGGTCTGTCCTCCACAGAACTTCAAAAATCCAATGAGATCATCATATACCTTTTATTAATATTTTTTCATTGCTCCCTTGGGCCTATATGATAGTCTTACCTCCTTAGAATGACACAAGTAGCCCTTCCTGATTTTGACCTTTAGATTCCTGTGATACCCTACACATTCATTGTGATGAGCTACCAAATAGCATGTCTAATTCAGAAGTATTTTCCTAGGTCTCCAAGATTTTAGGTATTTAAAATGGGTTTCTTTTTATGCTGTTCCTGTTCTTTGACTTTCTGCATTTTTATTTATTCTTCAGGATCCAGTTAAATGGTAATAAAGGCTGACAGCTTAGGTCTTATAGCAGTTTTTTCATTATGTGAGGCTCATTGATGTCAGCCTTTGTAAACTACACTAGATTTTGAGTTTCTGATGGGTAGACTGTGCCTTATTAATGTCTGTATGTCTAGCTCCAGTGCAGTACCTGGCATACAATGTTAGCTCAGTAGATGTTTGTTGGTTGAAGAATACAGCCAGGCGTAGAAGTATGAAATATATATCAGACATGAAATAATGTTTTAAAAATTCTCCAGTATTTTTGTCTTTCTGATCCAATTGGTATGAATCATAAAACCAAGGAAATCAATAAAAATCTGTTTTTTTTTCTTTCTATCATATGTCTGCTGTTAATAGTGGCTGCTTACATGATCAGGGCAGGGTGACCTCCTCGGTGCAGGTTAGACAAATCCTCAAGAGGCCACATTACTGGACAGAGTTTTTAAGGGCTTATGATAGTGCTTTTTTATTTTAATTTAATTTAATTTTTTATTTTGGGAACTGTGTGAAGACTGGTACTTGGTGGCCTCAGAAACATGCTTTATTACTGTTGAGGGGTCCTATTTCTGCTCTTTCCCAAGGAATGGTGGAGGGTCAGCCCAGAGGCTGTGCACTGAGGAGTGGGTAAAGTTGTATCACTTTGCCTGGTTGCCCAGATTTCATAAGATCCTCCTGTAGGATGGGTCCTTTTAACTGTACAAACAGCCCTCTGAAGGAATACCTACAGGTTTGTTCCCGTTACTGTTACTCCAGGAGACAGATGGCTAAGCTCCTTTTTATCATTTCATCCTCACTAGATTTGTTTAGTTTTGGAATAGACACAGATGCAGTTTTCCATAGCTGGTTAGCAAGTTATTTATGATTCACTTAGGCCACTGGCTGGAACACAATCAGCTTGCCAAATCTCAGATCCCTTCATGGGAATGGAGATGACTTAATATAAGTCAAACTAAAGCGTACTGCAACTCTTTATTCTCTTATAATGTACATATTCCCATAACTCACACCTTTTCAAGTTTCATTAGAGTTCCTATGTAGTTTTTAAAGTTTTTCTGAGCTTTGACTGAATTTCCAAAAACATTTTCTTCTTTCTCAGAAGTATTTAGTGTATCTTGACCTTTCATTATGGAGCTACGTATGGAGAACAGAAGTCCCCATTTTTTAAAAAAATGCTTAGTATATTTCTTGGAGGTACTTAGATCCATTATTACAAGTCCTTAAGAAGTTCCTATAGAAGTTACTATTAATTGCTTAGTGGACCGATGCCTAAATGAGAGAGTAACAGTGATAATCTGCATCTTGAAAAACTTGGATTGCTTGATAGTTTGTCATGATCTTACTAAAACCCAGTAATATTTTTAATATTGTTGGCTGGTGGTGTTGAAATGCAATAAACATTTTATTAGCAAGTATATTAATCCTCAGCTACTGACAACACTTTTCCCTGCTCCCTAAAGAAAAGCTAATAGAGTGTGTGTGCCAATGGAACTGAGCCCAACCAAGAGGTCTTTTCTGGAAACTTACGTGTTCCTCATTAATTAATTAAGGTGGATCATCCTTTAAATGGCAATAAAGGAAGACCAAGAAGGTAAGAAGTCTTACTCTAGAAGTAACATCTTAAAAGTAAGAAACTGTGAGACATAGCCTTTTATTGATGACCTGTTTTGGTAGATGGAGGGTATCTGTTGGTTTTATATTGCTTTTAGTAAATAAGAAGAGGTAGGACAGATCAGACATTATGTGGATTGCATTACGCTACTGTGCTACATACTTGTTTAGTTCTCTGTTTATGTGTATATCTTATGCAAACTTTAAGTATATTCCATGGATTTCTGGCATCACTATTACCTGAGAGCTTTTTAGAAATGTATATTTTCTTGCTACTTCCCAGGGTTAATGGACTTATCATAGCTGGAGTTGGGCTCCAGGAATCTGTATTTTACTAAGCTGTCCATGTGATTGTTATGTACATTACAGTTCAAAAAGCATTGTTATTCCAGACATTTGACTTTTTAATAGGTGACCTGATGGGCTGGGGAGATAGCTCAGTACAATAAGCAAGTGCAGGATCCTGAGTTCAATCCCCAGTACAACCAAAAAAAGGTGACCTGCTAAAAAATGGTGCTAGTTTGGTCAAATGATTTAGATACTGGTGGGTTAAATAAAGTTAGGCTGTTTTATTGGGGAAAGGATAGTTCTGCTGGATTTCTCAGAACTTTTAATAGGTGGCTGTACTGCTCAAAATCTGTTGTATTCTCAGTATATTTAAAGTAACATCTGAACTTTTATTGTGCCTTATGAGGCTCTGCATAATTTGACTTAATTAGCTCTGATCTCACTTATCTTTGTTGTTCTTGTATACTACATGCAGGTGTACTGATCTCTAAGCCAAGTATAATCTGACTCTTAAGACCTGAAATCTCAGGTGCCGTGCTCAAATGTAACTTCTTCAGAGAGGCTTTCGCCTGTCTTCATGTGCTACCTCACTCTTGTCTCTTATTTTCCCTCATGATACTTCTCTGACATTTGTTATATTACCATTTGCTCATAGGTTTATTATTTGTCTCCCTCAGTAGAAGTAGGCTAGATGAGGAGTTATGGATTCTTCAGTCTCTGAAATAATGTTTGGTATTCAGTAGATTGCTGAATAACATTTACTGATGAATAGATGAACACATGAATGGAGAAAGAAGATGAAGGCTAATAGATTTTACCTAAATTCTACAGGGGAAAGTAACAGTAGTGGAATGGATGGAAGAGTGTGCAAGTCCTGCAGAAAGCAGGATGGACAGCATCCTTTCATGTCTAGGACCTATGTATGGGGCCAACCATATTAGATTGATATATTATCATTGAGTGTTCCCATCAAGACCATCAAGGAATGGGAAAATAAACTCTGTGTATTTTGGTAATCATGGTGCAACAATGAATGTTTTGTATGGAATACTGGTCAGCTCTCCAATGATAATGTTTTCTTTAGTTTTTTTCTGACAAATATCCCATAGAAGTCATTCACTTTCATGGCTTCAGATGTTATTAGTAGACACTGGGTTATGTTTCTGTTTAGAACCCACCCGGTTTTCTCTCCTGCATTCCTATCACCAATGTGACATGCTTACTTGACTATTGATTTAACACCTTCAGACTTAACATACCTACAGCTAAAAACAACAATTTATTTTCCAAACTCTATTCCTAATTTTTATATTTTTGATAAAGGCAGCGGTAACTTTATAATCATTGATGCTAAAAACAAGAGCAGTCCCACACAGCTCCTTTTCTCATTTAAATAGTTGCCCACTTTTGTTGATTATTTCCATTATCTGTATTTTCATTTCCTTTCCTTCCTTCCTTTCTTCTTCTTTTTTGGTTACTACGTTTTTTGGGGCATAATAGTCTCAGAAATTTTTGAGCCTTGATTTTTAATCCGCCTTCAATAGGCTTCTCAGCCGGATTCTCAAGAATCGGTGTGGCCCCGTGTTGGCATACAGCCATATTCTTCCTAATTTCCTCCCATGTCTTAGATCTAGCTGAAGTGGACCACTTGTTCTTTCTCTGTGTTCTTCTGCCCTTACATCTTTGCTCATTCTGTTCTTCCTGAGAAGAAACATCTTGTTTTTACTCATTTTTTTTAACATTCTATCTAGCCTTTAATACCCACATCAAGTATACGCTCCTGCACAAAGGATATCAGTGTCATATAATACTTACTATTTATGGGGCAAAATACCTCATGTTATAATAAGTTTTTTTCTTACTTTACTCTTACCATCATATTGAAAGCCCCTTAAAGGCAGAACCTTCATTATACTCATCTCTAAATCTCCCCAGTAGGCATCCAAAAGAGATACTTACTAATTCAATGTGAAACCTTATCTGAAAACTCTGTGTCATTAAAGCACACTAATCATGAACTAATATGCTCTTTATCTGAGGACATGGTCACATTCCTGTCTAGGTCCTTGGGGAGCAGCATGGCCATCATTATTAAGTGACATAGGAAAGGTGCAGAAAGGTTAAGTGATTGCCAGTGTCACCGAGTGTGGGACTCAAGAACCTCAGAGTCCTAGGGTGTAAGCTTATTCACTCTTCTCTTACAGACTTTTCTCTCCTCTGGAGAATAAAAGTTGTTGTTTACCATTTATGGAACATCACTGAACTGCTTGGAATCAGGAAAACAGGCTTAAGCCATACATCCCCCCCCCTCCCAAATGACTTGAAATTCAGTTGCCTGATCTCAAAATGAGACACCAGGCAGCTGCCTCTTTCTCCTTCTAAATCTAGTGGCTAAGGTGCAGTCCAAGGGGAGGGAGGTGTGCCTCCATTACGTCCACTCAGTGACTCAGCTGCCTACAGACTGTACAGTTCACTTGAGCTGACAGAGCCCTTGCTAATTGCCCCTTTTGGCCTGTTACAAGATGCAGCACGGGAAGGGAGACAAAGCTGCCCTATTCACATTTTCAGTGGGCAGCAGGGGGCTCAGCAAAAATAGAAACTAGAGCTCAGACTATTCATTTTTAAAAAGTCAGTACAAGATCTTCCACCATTCAGAACCCCACATTAAAATCAGAATATTGCATCCTGAGAGACCCTGTCTGTTTCTTATTTGATCTGTCAGAAACTTGGAGTCTCATATATCAAGTCTAATAAATGAGTACTACTTATAGTTGCATACATTTTTCTACCTCCACAGTGATACAAATTCTACATTTTAATCTCATTATTATTTTTTCCCAGCTGGAGGTAGGGATAAGAAGGAAAGAGAAAGGGCAGTGCTTTTCATGAAAACATTATTCTGCTGTTTTTTTTTTTTTTTTTTTTTTTTAATTTTATTTTAAGAAAGCAGAGGAGAGGCTTTAAGTACAGCCTGATAACTGAACTTTCTGTTTAGAATTTCTTCCTCTCCATTGGGCCTTAGCTAGGTTTCAATAATTATTGCTCAGGCACATAGTCTTGGAGCTTTGCTATTTCTCAGACTTGTACACAGTTCTAGGAAGGGTTGTTGCCAAAGCCATCATGTGATTTATTGACCCTCCACTGGGACAAGGGGGAACAGATATAACTTTGTGATTTTATTATAAGGAGGCTGGGTTAATATTTCTAGGTGAAACAAGCTACTATACCAAGTTCAAACATCTGAAGAGGGAGGTTAAGAAACCCTGAGTGTGGGGTGTAAGGATTATTCTGTCCTGGGGCTGTGCAGACGTCGTCTGAGGCAGGGAGCAGGAGAAGAAAGGACACATTGTGACCCATTTCCAACACCTCCTGTGTGTAGAGGCGGAAGTTCCTTGCCTGCAGAGGGACACGCGCAAAGGAAAAATAGGAGAGTTACAACATGGCACTTACAGAAACAACACCAAACTGGCATAAAACATCTAACAAAATCACACAACTTCAAGCT
Organism: Myocastor coypus; assembly: GCA_004027025.1. Classification (NCBI taxonomy): domain Eukaryota; kingdom Metazoa; phylum Chordata; class Mammalia; order Rodentia; family Myocastoridae; genus Myocastor; species Myocastor coypus. The sequence goes on along the minus strand of PVJA010014519.1, from coordinate 6,319 downwards.
TGGAATTTTTATACAACGTAAATATTAGGGTTCAGCCCATTTAATAATGCTACATAAAATCAAGATTTAAAGCAGTAATGTTCCACATAAACTCTGAAAACAACATTTATGCTTCTTATAAAAGCAGAAAATGATTGCATTCTGTGGGCTTTGCAAAATGATGAATATAATTCCATGAAGCAACAAAAATGGATTGAATTAAAAATCCACTAGTTTCAGTTTAAGTTGGTTAAGGGGGAAAAATGTAGTTTCTGGCCAAGGACTGAGAAAATTTTATAAGTATCAAAAAAAATTTGTATGCACTATTAGGCAGTGAAGCAGCCTTCTCCCAACGTGTGTATGTAGCCCAAGAGTCACCAATGAAATCTGAGCTGCCTCAAACCTGTTAAGCCCAAGCAACCCTTTAATAATATCTACTGTCACAAGTAGAACTTGTAGTTTTTTTTCTTGAGCATGTGGCCACCCCTGGAATAATTCATGCTCCCCTAGTATCTTTATGGCATCTCTTATACTTTAGTCTTCACCACTGTTGACTGGTATGGACTGGCTGTGCAGTATTGCCTCAAAATCAGAGTAGTACTGTAATGGAAAGACACTCGGAATCTCTAACTCATCCTCTGTCTCCATAGGTCAGAGGCCAATCATGGTTCTTTCCCATTAAAAGAGAGCCAGCTCCTCTGTAATGGTCTTCCTAAGATAGGCTAAATTGTGTGTGTGTGTGAGGCTTTGAGGAAAAGGGCAGTAATGGTGAATATAGGCAAAAAATGAAAACAAAAACAAAATCTCAATGCTACATCATATTAAATTACTAGACAAAGCCTAGAAAAGTTTTACTAGTCTCTTCTTTGCCAGTAGTTTTTCTCCAGTTGCTTATTTGTATAGGTTGGATTTGTGCATTTTGATTTAGATGAAATGTATGAAAGTAAATTTTCTATGGAAAGAGAGCATGTCGTAGTTTAACTCTCCCTATAGATTATATTTCTGTTACTCTGTCCTCAGATAAATCATTTGCCCATGTAATTATACTGTGTTGATGCATGGATATACATATGCATTCAAGTTGGCTTATGCCACCCTGTGAACCTTCATATCTTTCAAGGCAGACTAGAGGATTTTTCTTTTTTTGACCAGAACACAGTACAGTGGGGTCCAGAAAAATTTCAAGAGACTGACACAGAGGAACTGGAGAAAAAGAGTAGAAGTTCAGTGTATGCCTACTTGTATGCATTAAAATCACAATAAGCATGTACATGAGAAGTGTTTAAATCAATGAAAATAAACATATGCATGTATATACATGCCTCGTGAGTAAGCTTTATGCTGCAGTGCAATCTCTAGGAGCTATAAAAAGAAGAAAAAATGGTAAAATCTAGTACCTGGGGTAGAGGTATATTGATCTGCTTAAGGAGAGCTTTCACTGCCATCTGGAGCTCATAGAAGAACAATTGCATGGGGCAGTCAGAAGTATGATCCACACTTTCCATAGATTCGGAGCCAGAAAGCTTTTGGATCCATTCCCACTCCTCTCTGTATGTTGAGTCAAATGAAAATTAGAAATATAACAAAAGTTCAGAATAGAGCTAAGAACTTTCTTAAGATCCATGTTCAGAACCTGGATAAACCAATTTTTGGTGCTTTAAAAATTCAATGTAACTCATGGAATTTGAACTTTTTGCTACCCAGATGGAGTTTAAAATGAGGTCTTTCTAAATTAAACTTATTTGCCTATCACACCACATGTCTGAAAACAATATTAAATTGTATGAATCAGTTTTTTAGATTGGAGCTTTCAAATGTTTTGTAATAATTTCTTGACTGTCCTCATTTTCCTTTCCCTAGGATCCTCAGTAAGTTCTAACATCCTATATTTTACCACAGGGGCATCTGCTGGTTAATTCTGCATTTGGGTAACCACGGGACTCTGGTCCAACTCAGGCAACAAACCACATGGCACATTTCAACCCTGGCCTGTTGTAATCATGGAGACTATTTTGGTTTCTTTCCCCTTCCAAAAGCTTGAGAATCACAAACAAGAACAGCAGACAATTCCAATAAAAGGAACCAGGGGACGCACATCACGTTTCCCTCCTCCTCACAGAGCAGTCATCTGTGTCTTCTTTCTGCGTGCTCTGTTGCCCTTCCTAATGAACTTTTCCAAATGTCATGCAGAAAGGAAGGGGATGGAATGGTGGTGGAAGGAAAACACACCTAGTCTGTTCCCCAGAGGCTTGCTCTTCAGAAGGAGCTTGAAAGGATCGAGGTAAATGCCTTCTGGGCAACATTGCTTCCACAGGTACTTTAGCACAAGTCTTAAGTCCCTGAATACATTCATTTGGCCCAGTTTCTCCTTCAACTCTGTAGGGAGTAGCAGTAGGCTGTAGGCTAGAAAGGAGAGGCAAGTCTTCCTCTTCAGAGATGGAAAGAGAGACACTGGTGTGTGTTCTCACCCCATGGAAATCCTCTGAGAGCTATCAAAGAGTTATGCCAGTGTGGGCTCCAGTCATGTATTAGAAAATCAAATTGATTGTGGCATGGATTTTTCATAAAACCAAAACAACAACAGTAATAAAAACTCTTCATTAGTCACAGGAAAGTTTCTGTTTTTAAGATATATTTGATTTCAGGCCTCCCACACGGTAAGGGTGGGAAATTTATCCTTTGTCCCAACAAAAGAAGAAATTCAATTCTGACCGCCGGGCGTGGTGGCTCACGCCTGTAATCCCAGCACTTGGGAGGCTGAGGCAGGAGGATCGTTGTGAGTTCGAGACCAGCCTGGGCTGCAAAAGTGAGCTCAAAGCCAGCCTGAACTGCACAGTGAGACCCTGTTTCAAAAAAAAAAAAAAAGAAGAAATTCTGTAATCAGGACATATTTGGACTTCATAAATAATTGAAATTTTTGCAAGCCTACCTAAAAACTACTTTTTCTTTTCCATCACATATGCTGAGCCAGATGAAAATTTATGACTAGCATACCTGTACGCAAAACCTAAATGACAATGTTGTTAAAACCGGGTCTGTAATAAAGTCAGAAAATAAACTACCAGGAAGAATACCTTTGTAGCGCTTAGCATTAACTTGGCAGTTTAGGTATGAAGATGGGGGAGATGCAGTTGGCAGAGAGGAGGCTCCTGGAACCTTTGGTAAAAATGAACCTTGGATCCTTGGCCAAGGAAAATTAGTTGGCATCACTACTGAGAGACAGACTCTAGAAATGAATAAAAATCCGTTGCCGAGTCAACCCAAAAATGAGCCAGGTAACCTATTAGGAAAGAACTCAGATGTTGATTGTCAAAGTGACCACCAGATGGCAGACTTAAAGCCCAGGTACATTTGGATAAGTGATAGGAACAAAATTATGGCGGTCAGTGAGTTCTTTGAAGAGACCATCACCATCACTCTCACCTCCTCCATTGTCATCAGACAGTACTTCCGCAGTAAACTTAGTGAGATGTAATAGTTACTATAGCTTTGCCACTTTAGGGACTAGATTTTAAACAACTAAATTAGAGATTTGCTTGGTTAAGCAAGACCATAGGATATAACTAGAATTTTGGGATCTAGCTTATACTCTTTAAAGCCTGGGGAAATCTGGAGATTTTTCTTTATTATATATTTCTTTCTTGGTCCATGTTATGCACTATTCAATTTTTTATAGAAGCCTTTCAGTGGCTTGCTATTAGGGTTAGTTGTAAAGCTGAGCCAGATTGCCATGATTGGCCAATGTTCCCAAAACTAACAGGGTAATTCACCAAATGCCAAGGCATAGAGCATCTTTTCAGAAACTCAGATCTTGTTACTTCTTTTCTCCCATAACCATAAGGGGTGCAGGAAAGATGAAATCTTTGGTTCACGGGATGAAGAGTAAGGAGAATGAAGGCACCAGAAGGATAGGTCCTTTAAAATCAGAATCAGTACCTCTACCAGATTCCAGGCCTACAGGTAATATTAAAAAGAAAGAGCAAAAAGAATGTGACTGTTTCAAATTGTGAAGGAAAAATATTGGAAAAAGTAACAGGAACCACTGGTGCACATTAAACAGTTGAACATTGGGAAGTGAGGGAAGGATGGCTCACTCCTCCCACCTGGTAATAGTGACAGATCTCCTCATCCCAGGGGGCCACTGCTCCCGTGAGTGGTGGGACATCTCACCTTAGAAACCACACAGCAAATTTTCAAGCATGTCACATCATTCTCTCTAGCCATACCCAGCTTGTTGCCAAGAAAGTCTCCCCTCCTGCTCACTTACTTGGAAATGTTATTGTTTTCGCGGATCTTCACATGACAGAGAATGTTGGGTAACTTTTGTGTCACCAGCACTTTGATTTGGTCCACGGAGCTACATAACTTTAGGTAACCTAGATACAATCCAGGAGAGAGACGCTGGTGACTCCTTCTGTGGTAGGAGAGAATATCCTGCAGGATGAAACAAGCAAAAGAAAATGTACCTAGAAAGGTAGTCTTGAAACTTCTTCCTTTCCAAGGGGGGGCCTGTTCTGAGTGAAAGGAGCTGCAACTAGGTGGGAAACCTCAGGCACCTCCGTGGGTGCTGGGCAAGGCCTGGCACTGCAGCTAGTTTTAACTTTAGAAGTCTTCCGGTCAGGCCATCAGTCTTTAATGTATTCTGCCAACTTATTTTTCTCAGATTTCCGTGCCAAAGGTAGGCGTGTGGGTTGGGATTGGGTGTAGCAGTGCTGGTGTAAGCATATAATAAAGGTGGAATTCTTCATTTCTCTCCCTGGAGAGCTTACTTCTTAGCTGGGAGAAGACACACATTTGCTGGTGTAAAACCTAACGAAGCCCTTCCAGCAAATGCCATGACTTTAAGATAATTACAATGGAAAATCCATTTAAAACAATCAAAATTCTATAGTAAAAAGGAAAAAGGTTTGATTGATTCTTTATCTTAAAAAAGTAAGCTTCAGAGTCTCACATTATTAACAAATTTACACCAAATCTGAGAATAGAGAATAAAGCATTGACTTTTTTGGCTTATTTTTTAGACTAAATTGTATGATAGACAAAGTGATAACTATTTTTATGTGACTTTCACAGTAACAAAGACAATAACTTGAAAAAGTATCTGAAGCTCCGTCTTTTTTCCCGGAGATGTTACAAAATTTAATATTCAAATGTTCTTATGAATTTGTTGTTCATTGTTCTTTTCAAGTCATCGATTGGTCTACTGCTTCTCGATTCTTAATTGTTAATAACTATGTATTTAAATTGGTTGGGTTTACACCTCATTTTCATCACCTTCACAAAATTTTGTATCTTTACAACAGTGGGAAGCCTGTCTCGTAATGGATTGCTTTGAAATGGCATTTCTTTGTCATATCAAAATATTTCATGTTCTGTGGAGGCTGAGTTGTTGGTGCAATGGAAGTGCCACGATGTTAAATGCAGTGAGATGCTTCATTGCATCTTGTTTTCCACACAGTCAGTCTCCAGTGAGTTGCCTGGGTTACGACTCATCTCCCTACACAAGTGCAGGGTCTCAGACACTGAATCATTAGAAAATACAGACCGTCCCTTCCTCCCCACCCCCTATTAAGAAGTAAGACTTTCTAAACTTTGGGTAGAAAAGTATGCGAAAGAAAGTTAGCAGTGAGGAGTCAGGTCACTGATTATAAGGGAGGGCTTTCTATAGGCTAGCATTTTGTAACCCACAAATGTCTACAGTTAATGTTTTTAAATTAAAATTTTAAAAAAATTAAATATATAATTTACATATGTTTAAATATTTTAAGAATATTATTAATAACAATGAATAAATAGTGTATATATTTAAAAAGAATGAAATAACCGGAATTACTGCTAACCATAGGGAAGGCAAGAAGTGAAAGAAAACTGAAAATTTAAACCTGTACAGAATTCTATATGAAAAATTATAGACCTCATTTGTCTGCTAAAGGAGTGATCCCTCCTTCAGAGAATCAACTGCCTGCAGGACCTAATATACACTGTTATGTATTGTTTCTTTAGGCCTATCCTCTTATCATACATGGATTCAGTTCCTGTGATGTACTGGACACTGAGAAATACACATTTCAGGTAAATGCAAGATGATTTTTTTCTTTTCTTTTTCTATTTTTTTTTTTTTTTTGTGGTACCAGGGAGATTGAACTCAGGACTCTGCACTTGCCAAGCAAGCACCTATTCTACTGAGCTATCTCCCCGGCCCTGCAATATGATTTTTACTCATGTGCCAGCTGAGAAAGGTAGACAGTCATAGTATATGGAAATCAGTTTTATATTAGAGATGAGGTAGGCATGCAGTTGAAAAGAGTACTTTTTTTTTTTTTTTTTTTTTTTTTTTTTT
>PVJA010014518.1:0-47224 GCA_004027025.1 Myocastor coypus | reverse complement strand
ACACACACACACACACACACACACACACACACACACACACACACATATGAAGGACCCAATAAAATAATATTTGTTTTAATACGTGGTTAAAATAATAAGTGATACAAGCTTCACTGGTGGCACACTGCAATTGCAAAACCTTTGACTGTGTATGTATCTGCTTCCTCTTAGTCCAAAGAGAAGTATATTCTTTCCTTTTTTTTTTCTTTTTTTCTTTCTTTCTTTTTTCTATGCAACATCAATAGGGAGGCGGGTCATGCCCCCACACTGCACTCTATAGAATGATTGTGAGGACAATATGCAATATGTCAACATTCAAAGAAAAGAAGGGGGAAAAGAAAAAAAAAAAGTAATGTGGATTTAGAAAGGTTAATGTTTAATTGTTTGATCAATCTTATATACCTATATGTATTAATCTAAACTGATCTGATGATGAAAATATGTAATATAACCATTGTTAAATTTAAACAATAAAAAAATTGGAAAAAAATAAAATAATAAGTGATAAAAGGTAGAAAATTGATATTTAAGTGCTATTGTCAGTCTAGCAAATCATTAATAAAACTTTGTATATGAACTTTAAGTGACTCTTTTATTAAACATAAACATTAACAAGAACTAAACACATTTTCAACTTAGGAAATGTAATATTTACTTTTTTTACACTATCATGTTTTGTAGATTTTTGGAAAATAACTTCTTAAAAGTTTTAAGTTGTTTTTCTTTCTGTTTGTTGGCAATGAAAATCAAACTCAGGACCTTGATTACCAGACAGGCACTGTGCTGTTGAGCTATATCTCCAGCCCCTTAAAATATTTTATTCAACAACTTTCTTATAATTTATCAAATGTGAGCTCTCATTTTTCTTCTTTGTGGTCTTGTCAGAAAAGTCCTTCTGGTAGAGTAGTTAGTTTTATCCCAGGCAAGTCAATTAATTTGGGTGTATTAACTTTTTTCATGAAAATATTGACTAAAATATACAACAGTATCTTGATCTTGAATTATATAGAACATAATAGGGCATTTTTATGCCCCTTACTGTTTCTGTGACCTTAAACACATGCCATCTATTTTTATAATTTTGGCTGCTGGAGATAACATTGAACAGAGTTAAATTACTGGGGAAGAAACACAATTGGCATGTGGGCAGAGCTGTAATACTTGCTGTATTGAAGATTATGACATAAAGTGAGGTAGAACAGTGGAGCTCTCCAAACTTTCCTACAGAAGCACTAAATTATAACTATTTCTATTTAGAATTCTTTCCATGAGAATAAAACTTGTCATCCTATCCTTGCTAGGGAGTTGAGAAGTATGGGTAAGACATGCCTAATAAATTGCTTGTGATGAATACTGCAAAGGTGTATATTTCAAGTTGGCTAAATAAAGCTTTGCTAAGAAGCCTTTGAGTTCTTTTGAATCAATACATTGGCTCTGCAAGGTTAGGCTCTTATGGGAGGCACAGAAAATTCTCTGAAGCGTTGGTACCTCCAGCTTACTTGAGATTCTCCTCATGTATCACAGCACATTGTTCTGTGCTGTCCTGAGTAGACCCCTACCTCTTGTCTCTTCTTAGAAAAACTATTTATCCTTCCAGTTGTATTTTAAAAACATGACTCTCTGCCATCTTACTGACTGAGAACCCTTACTGACATGCACTTGTCTACAGTATAAACTCTGAATACTCAGCTAGGTAAATAGCTGAATACTCAGGACTTCTGTGGCTCTTACCCAACAGAAGCTTTAAGACTGTACTCCATGAAGTTGCTTACCCTCACTCAGGATGCACAGTCATCCATTCACAAGTTCAATAACTATGGCTGAGATGCAAAATCCCAAAAATCCCTATTATCATTTCGTCAAACTTTTTTTTTTTTAGGCACATCCATTCTTTTTGTACAAACTGCATTGTAAAACTATCATGTGACTTGCAACTTTCCCTTTCCATGACTAGAGCACTTCCTAGTTAGTTTTTTGAAAATATTCTTCTGTTTCTCAAATATCTACCACAAAGCACAGGATATAATAAAAATAACCCAATGAAAGTAAGCTTCATAAGACAGTAAAATGTAAATGATAGATAATATTTATTTTGTTATGTTTTGTGAAAGCAATTTTATATGTATATAATAAATATAAAATATATGCAATTTTTCACATTCTAATAATGTATTCTATGCATTGCAGTAGAACAGTGGAATGAGAATGCAATTTTTTTCAATATGGATTTTGCTATTATTTAAATATTTTCAAATTATTTTTACAATCTTTCAGAACTTATGTATTTAATGTAGCATTCAGTCCTATGAGTATGTTGTTAAGATTTTAAATTGCCATTTTGATGCCAAAACATATATATATATATATATATATATATGCATATATATATCAAAGAGAAGTATCACCTTCTATAAATTAGTAATTCCTTTTAATTGCCTCAAATGTTTGAGTGTCATGTGGATTTTTGAAGCTGTGTGCAGCTTTGATGTTTTATTAATTATTTTCAAGGTGGCTTTCTTTCCAGAGCGTAGCATACATATTGATTTTGTGTATGATGAAGCCTGAAATTTCTATCTTGGCACTGATACTTCTTGCAATCAGATCTAGAAAGGGTTTGATCGCTTTTAAGCAACTCTCCAACAGTTAACTGTTGGCTGCCAAAGTTCAATTTAGATAAGTGAAGGGGAAGAGTTTAGAAATTTCACACATTAAATGTGTGATGGGAAAAACCCAATATAATGTATTAAAGATGCAGCCTTTGGGAGGAAAATATGGAGCATCATAAGAATTGGATGCTAGTCTCCAAAGGTTTTCAGTCAGGTTTGGTTCAGAAAAGCCCTCGAATGTATTAGAAGCGGATCTTGGAAGGGGCTGTGTGGTGTGTCAGGGAAAGCACCAGAGCAAGTCTTGGTTACACGTAGACTGTAAAGTCGACTGTGGTAGCATGACAAAAATTGGTCTGTGTAGTTTGCCACTGCCAATCTCCGTGATTGATACAGATTGTTGGAGCCATATCTATCATATGGTGCTCCATATTGATTGTTAAAATCTGCAGAAATGAATTATTTGGAGTGTATTTTTCCATAACTTTGGCTAGTTTTTCCTGTGTCACAGAGTCATGAAATATTTGACCTTCCTCCTCAGTTGTCAAGGATTGAAAGAAACAATATGATTGTTTATTCATAGTACATGAATAAGGATATGGTAGTCGGATTGCTAAGGGACACTGTAAGGATATCTTCACTTTTGAAAAGCTGTGTATGAAAGGTACTCCTAAGTGTTTATTTTCAGTTTTAAGAATGAATAAGATTGAAAAACATTAGCTAGTTTTAAGAAAGAGAACTGTAAGTCTCATGTCAGATAAACTCTTAGAAGAGCTTTCAGACCTACCAGTCATTACAAGAAGAGTAGGACACACCTTCAGTAGGTCTTATTTATGGGCAGAATCCAGACGCAGTCATTCGAATATAAAGTGCTACAGACTTTTTCAAATCCTGCCTGATTGTAAGGAGCGGGCGACAGTTTCCTTTAAATCACCTATAATGTCAGGATCATTATAAAGTAAGCAACCAGAATTCTGGATTGTGCTATTGGATAGAACCCACATAAGAACAAAAACAGATGGTATTATAATTCCATCCTAAGCACTGTGTGGATTTTTTTGGTCAGAGTCTGATTGAAGTTTCTCAAATTATTAAGTGGATAGATAATAAAGAAGAAAAAAATGAGAGCGGAAAGGCCCTTGCCAAGTCTTTAATGCTCACTTAATCAAAACTGCTTGCAGGTTCAAGAAATCCATGCTTATGTCTTGTGGCTTTCTGTGGTCCTTCTCAAGAAAAAAAAAATTAGGTGATGGTCACCATTCTAATTAGAGGAATATCAAACTGCATGTTTATGAAGATGATAATAATAAGCCACACAAATCCAGATGCAAGATGCCACACATGTTGGAGAAGTGCTATAAGAAGGAAAATACAACACAAAACAAAACACAACTCTCCCTCACTCTTTTAAATCAAGCTGGATTTCAATGAAATTAACAAGGAAAAAGTTATGACCATTTTCACTTTCCTTCCCTAGCAGTCTTCCTCCCTGTTTGGCATCTTGCACACCTAATTATTAGCTATCTCAATTTCTTCCTTTTCAGTTGTTTCCTTCTTTTTTTTGTTTTAATACTCTATATAGGGAAGCAGCATCTTGCCTTTTTGTGTGTAAGCATTTATACCTTCTGACTATTTTGTATGATACTATGCATCAGTGTAATTTTAAACTAACCTCCTCACATCCTTTGAAAAATAGTTAAGAGTTAGGAAAAACTGCAAAAAACCAAAACTGAAGTCATGAGAGTCAGTGATTACTTTCAGTTTGACTATCGTAGAACATTTAAACTCTGTGTGTGCTTATTTCAACCATATCTATTTTAATTAAAGTATGTCTTCAATGTATTTTTATTAATGAAAATAATAAAATATTTCTTTAACTCAGGTGAGCAGCTCATAATTATGGCTCCACTTCCCCTCTGTCTGTAGTTTTACATTGACCATCACTAGAGATAAATATTATTTTTAATTTTTTTCCTAATGTTCAAATGACTTAGATCATAGATTTCTTGTATGAAAATGTGAGATGTTTTTTTAAAAAAATTACATTATCACTTCTGAAAAATTAGATATTAGAAAATATATATATATATATATATATATTTTAATTTTAAGAGCAAAATATGTTTATTGAGGGAAAGAAGGGTTCTGTGTGAGACAGGGACAGACGTGGACCTGTGTGAGTTGCCTGAAAAATATATTCTTGATTAAAAAAAAATAAATAAATGTGATAGAACATGAGGAAAATCTTCTGGTCTTATTTTTGGCTGGCAGTGACTATTAATGAAGCAAAAGGATTCAGCAGGAATCTGACAGATTCGTGTTTGAAGAACAAAAATGGTAAAGAAATCCAATGAGTAGAAACAGAACCTTCCAGGTCATGCAGCAGAGTTATCACTAGGATTTCTGAGTACGATATAGAACTTTTGAGAGATGATAGAAATTCTTAAGGTGAATATTGAAAGCAATTTAGAAGAATGATTTGAAAAGCTTAGCATGTTTTATCTAGCCCTGTGTTATTTAACTTCAAGCCAGTATAATAAAATCTGTGTTATAATCAACTTACAGAAAGAGGGAAGCTTATTTTAGATCACAGTGTTAGGGGCTGCATTCCACAATCCACTGGGCCGAATGTTTTGGTAGTGGAAAAAGAGAAGAGTAAGATAGCATCATGTGGAAGAGAAAAATACTTAAGAAATGGGCAGGAAACTACAGAAGAAAAGACTTTGGCCCCAAGATCCCTTTTTAAGGGCATTTCCCAGGGAGCAAATACCTTCCCATAAGGGCCCACCCCTCCAAGGTTTTGCTGCTTCCTAAGAGAATCATGCCAGTTAAACTTTTCTCACATGAGCAGAGCATTCCTGGTCCAAAATATAACAAACACAAACAAGTTTTATTCATGTGGAAAAAAGTAAGATTTCTTATCTTGAATACTGGGCTTTTACTTCTTCAAATTTACAGAAATAGACATTGAGCCTGACACCAGGTTTGTGTGGGAGTAAGGTAAATTTGGGCTAAATGACCTATGCGCTGTTTAGGTATAAACATTAGAATTCATATTGCAGCTATCTGACATTTTTCTTGTCATCAATCAAGTAGATTCTAAAAAGTATAGCAGTGTTTAGCTTTATTGTAGATTTTATAATCGTTGCTGGTAAATAGCCAGGTGCCTCTGGTGGCTGCCACCCCCATTTCAGGTTGTGAAATCTTCATTCACTGTATTTCCGCTAAGGTAAAGTCCAAGGATATAGACTGTTCCAAACAGTTAAATTTACTATCATGTTTGACCTGGTATCAGTGCAAGATTCAAAAACCATGAACGTTACTGAAATGTTAGGGAAGAAGCTGTGAATTGGGTGCTTATGTGTGGCCTGATGGAAGACAGGGCACATGTATTTTCTATTTGGAAAAAATCGAATTTAGAAGTAAAAAGTGAATGCAAAGAGAACAAGACATGACCGGTGTCATTGTACTGAACCAATTCTTTACCTTGTCTATGCTGAACTTTGATAGGCTAAGGATAGATAAACCTATTTTGCTGTGAATTAGCAGGTGTTGTCTTATTTATTTATTCATTAGTTTCATTTTATGAATTTGGTACTGAGTCTCACTACACAACTAGGACTCATAGTGATCCTTCTGTTTTCAGGCTCCCCAGAACTGGAATTATAGGCATGTACCACCATTCCTGGACTTGGTTGCTGGCTCAGTGTGCCCTGTGGGCAGGGCTGGTGCAGCATGCAGGACCAGACATGAACCCTGGTCCTTGCACTTGCCAAAGCAGGCACTCAGTCCACTGAACTATCTTGCCAGTTCCAGCAAGTGTTGTAGCCTTTAAGATAAAAATGGTAGTGTTTAATTTCCAGCGGACCTATTTTACCTTAAATCCCATAGATTTAGAACTTAAAGTCACTTTTGAGGATACCTAATGTTTTATGTTAATCTTTATTTTTAAATGGATCACTCTTTAGAAGGCATTCTGAAAAGGCTTATGCTTTAAAACTAATTTCATTTAAAAGCAATTGTTTACTGAAATGCAATGAAATTTTTTGATTATCCAGAAAAGATAACTCATTAGATACCCTGAGATTTTATCAGAAATTTCTTCGTAAGTTCTCACACAAGTTCTACTTTTTCTTTATGGCTAGGTTTATTCCTTTGCATATTAATTGCGAAATAGCCAAAATCAGGGAGCAAGCATAAAGAGACAATATAAATATATGGTCTATTTTTTCTGTGTAGCTTCAAGCAGTTTCTAAATTCATTGTGTATTTTTTCCTCTGAGAAGATAACATGAATGTTTAATTAGAATACTTGTGCTAGGTTAAAAAAACTCATATATATATATATATATATATACATATATATATATGTATATATATATATGTTTGAATATATATACATGTTTGAATATATACATGTTTGAATATATATATATATATATATATATATATATATATATATATATATATATCACTATCGAAAAATACTGGTTTTGAATAGTAGAAATATTTATTCAAAAATGATAGATGGTCCTTCAGGGACCTTGAAGTATTTTCATGGATTCTTATGCCTGCTTGGCAGTTTTATTGAAAATGGCTGTAAATCAAGAAAGGAAAGCCTCACATACATTTCTTGTCATCTTTAGAGCAGCATTAAGTTATTGTGCTCATAAGTGAAGAGACCATTCTTACAGAAAGTTGAATGACAAGATGTTAAAATATCAAAAAAGAGAGTGTTCCCAGAGGTGTTGCTGACAGCTACTTTTTAATAGCAGTGTAGATGGAGTGGTATGGAACATATAGGTTAAAATCAAGATTGTTCATAGGATCTAGATTTTTTTTTTTTTTGGTATGTGGGGGTATGGCTGTTCTTTCACAAGATGTTTATTGACTAGTAAATTGAATTCGATCTCATATGTTATAGGAACCAGGTGAACTCACATTCTCCAAATGCATCTGTTGTTTGCTACTTCTAGAATAAATATTACGATTCTTAATGAACAACAGCTGGAAGCTTTATATGTGGTTGCATTCCTCTTGGGTTCAGAGGATGGAGTCTCTTGTGCACCACTGATAGTTTAAAATGAGAGGAAAAGTTTATTTCATCATAAGATGTCAGAAAACTAGTGACATCTTTGTTTTGCTTTTGAGAATGTTTTTCCCATTTTGTCCAGCATTGACCAATATGTCTATTTGGGGTAGTGAATGGGTTGAAAAATGGATGCTCTACCCCAACATCCTATTTGTGATTCCTTTCAATTTCTTTCTTTCGAAGTTTTTCCCTTGTTATTCAGGTAAGGTAGAATTTTTTAAAAACTACTCTTTTAGGCAGCAGTACGTGATAAAATTCAGTTTTACAATGCGTTCAAAAATAGAAGTAATTTAATGATTATACCTCTTAGTAATATTTTCTAGGAATATCTTACTGCCTGCTTGATTTTACTCTTTAGCATAAAGAATAGGATTGTTCCATTTCTCACAGAGGAGTTGGTAAACTGTTTCCTGTGGAGTGATTTCTTGGTTTGATAGATGTGATTGACTTTGGCTGTGCTACTGCTACCAAAGGGCTTTTGGTCAGTGCCTAGGCAGTGCCATATCTTCTGGTGCTCACTTGCTCTTGCATAAAATGATTGCTTTGCATTGAGTGGTTCCTCATATCTCTGAGGCTGTGCTTCCTTCTAAGCCAGTTTTAAGTTTCTGGATACTTCCTGCCAGAACTCCTCTCCTCCATTTTTGATCCTCCCTATAACCATTTTCTGTTCCATAAATTGTGGATGTTGACTGCATTTAATGATATACTTTGTCATATAATCTTTTCTATTGAAGTCTGTGTGTTTCTTTCAAGAGCACACATTTTAATAATATTCACTGTCTCATTAGGTTGGTTCTTTTCTTGCCAATGAAATATCTAAGCATCTCATGAAACTTTGCTCTGTGTTTCTTCTTTTTCCCCCTTCTCTCCTTAACACATTACAGAATAGTTGTCACAGCTATTTGAAGTGTTGATAAACTTATCAAATTCAGTTGCAAACTTATTTAGAACCCATGCAGTATGTTTGATTCAGAACCCCAGAAATCTATCCTGTCTCAAGCCTTTTCAGTTATTCTTTAATTCAGTGATTTAACACATATTTGTTGAATACCTACCATGAACTAAATACTATGAGGGAGAGTGTAGAAAGTTTCACTCTACTTAGTATTTGAAATGTGGCAGATCTTTTCACCTTGATCTATCAGCATAATGGAGATTCATGCCTTCTGTGGGTGAGAATTAAATTGGGTCAGGCTATGAAGTGTTCAGTTTAGTATCTGCCATACAGAATGAGGTTAATTTTATTATTAGCACTGTTCTTTTCATGTGTTTAATTTTATACTCTTAATTGGTGCCATATATAAGTGTAGCATAACTGTTTAAGTGTAATAGATTCAAAAATTCAGATGCCATTTTATGTTGAGCAAGCTATTTATTCCCTGTCTTGAAGATTCTGGACAGACATACT
The DNA here is from genome assembly GCA_004027025.1 of Myocastor coypus. Lineage (NCBI taxonomy): Eukaryota > Metazoa > Chordata > Mammalia > Rodentia > Myocastoridae > Myocastor > Myocastor coypus. Next base: position 38,122 of record PVJA010014518.1, on the reverse strand, counting down.
GAACTATTGTATTTAGGCTTAATTGACTTTAAAGTAAAGAAAGAAACCTTATACTATGTAAGACGTCTATATTTCAAACAGGTGTCTTCCCAACAAATCAACCTGTGATGACTACACAAAGCTAGTGCAGTTTCTTTTCTAGGAAAAAAGAATATGGATAGAAAGAAACATCAATAAACAATGTTTGGTGACAGAAATGTGATGTACTTTAACCTAAGCATGGTTACATAGATAAGCACATAGGCAGAAGTTTTTGAAGGATATATCTAATATTTTTTATTTAAATATAAATGTCTGAGGACGGTCTCTCCCTTAAATAAACGCTGGAAGTAGAAAAAAATCAAATTTTTCTAAAGTCATGGCTAAAATAGCACTCCTATACAATATTTTCAACAGAACATAAAAATGAAATAGGGCGCTATGACACCTTGAACCCCTGATGTCTGAATGTGGTTGAAGGAATAGTCCGTGATTCTATGTATTTCATCACCCCATTGTTTCAATTTGGCACACCATATTTTAGCATATTTATTGCCCCCTTATTTCTCATACTTACCCTTTTTCTCTGGTGCAGACAAATCTAGACATTATGGAGTATTATTTTTACTAGGGTCTGCTGACAGATGCTGATCTGTCCTTTTGCCTCTCTCTCTTTCTCTCCATATATATATATATATATATATATATATATATATATATATTTTTTTTTTTTTTTTTTTTTTTTTTTTTCCTTGCGATGAGGAATATTTTATGGTTTCTTCCAATCAAGCTTTACTTAGTATTGAGTCTGTAGGAAGAGGAGGAAGTAGTGGGGGACAGGGCGGAAGGGACAGCATAAATATATACATACTGTGCGTGAGGAGAAATAAAGGCAGCTTTTGTTAGAGCTGGTCCCAGAAGTTTCTGCCTGCGCTGCTGAAGATAGTATGAGAGGATTAGTGTTGTTGTGGCAAGGCCGGGACAAAGCCAGGCTGTGTGAGGGGGATCGGGATGTTTGCCCAGTGGAGCGCTCTCCCTGGTTGTTGACAGATTTAACTGGTGTAATGTTAGGCTGGCTAGCTCCTCCCCACGATTGTCGGGAGGCAACAGTTTGAGTAGTAAATGGCCATGTGGAGTATACCATGAATTCCCTATTTGTGTAGTAGCTGTAGCTTGGGGTAGGGATTTAATATTGAATGGACTCCAGATTGTCTAAATTGCAATCACAGTGTTTGTTTAAATAGCCTGTGGGGACCATTAAAGCATTTTAACTTTTGCTCCTACGTTTCTCATGTTATGAAATCTTCGAGCACGTTGGGGAGAAAAGAAAAATCCAACCTTGTAAAAGCATTAGGATGCTAAAAGTTCTCCTGGCTGCCAAAAATACTTCAAGAGTCTGAGTTCTCCGAACTAGCATGGAATATGATGGATGGGATCCTGCTGTGATCGCTAACTAGGGGATTCTCCCTGCTCCAGACACGGGGCTGTCACTGTGTAGTCACTGCTATCTCAATTCAGGAGTTCTTCCTGATATTGGATCTCTGCTTGGAATGCTAAAATTAGAGCCAGTCACAATAATTTTTATAATATGCTAGCTATATGCTAGCTTTACTATTACATGAAAATCTATTTTAGTCATACACTTGCTCTGCAGTATGAAACTTTTTAACTTTACAAGGAGAAAAGCTGCTTCTTTAACTCTGCTGCCGCAGCTAGTGTGGGGGTGAGACCATGTTTGCTATGCAAGGCCGTGAACCTGAGGTGTGAAGGGACCAAGAATATCTGTTTCTCAGGCAGAGCATCTGAAAAGAAAGCAGGACATCAGTGACCATGTGCTGATGAAGAGCAAAACTAAAAACGCCTCACAAGTCAATGCCCTTTACAGTGTTAACAGAAATTTGAACAATTGGTAAAGTTCTCCAGGAGACTTTGCCTTTTAATTTTTTTTTTAAAGGTCCTAAGTCCAGAGTGTCCTTTGACAATGCTAAACATCGTTTCATTGTTTTCTGATTGTGTAAGCAACCAAAGCTTTCAAAATTGATGAACTTTATGTACCGGTCTTCCACTAAGCTAAGTTTCTAGGTCTATGCTAATGCTTGCCCTGTATTATTATTTGTGTGTGTGTGTGTGTGTGTGTGTGTGTGTGTGTGTGTGTGTGTGTGTGTGTTTGAGACAGGGTCTCACTGTGCAGTTGAGGCTGGCCTTGAGCTCACTTTTGTAGCCCAGACTGGTCTCGAACTCGCACAAATCCTCCTGCCTCAGCCTCCCCGAGTGCTGGCATTACAGGTGTGAGCCACCATGCCCGGCTTCACTTGCCCTGTATTAAAACGGTTCTTTTTGTTGGGGTTCCACCCCTACATGAGGAGACAAGGACTGTGAACCCCAAGGACCCTGTAAAATGAGAATGACTGCATCTTTTCGCTCTGTCCACATTATTGATTGCATGATTGGTCACAGAAATAAAATGAGGGCTGGGGTAGTAGTAGAGATATAAAAGGGAAGATACTGGAAGACATGATTTGCTCATGGGAAGAAGAGATCAAGAGTCAGGCCAGGGAAATAGCTCAGCAGCATAAGCACTTGCCTGGCAAACCCAAGAGTCTAAGTTCGATCCCCAGTACCAAAAATAAAATAAAATGAAATGAAATGAAATTAAATGAAATGATAATAGTAATAATAATAAAGAACAATTGATCTTAAAATGGGTAACCTCTGTGGAGCATTGTGGCATGTATCTGTAATTATGGAACCCTGGAAAGCTGGGGTTTCCAAATCTGAGCCCAGCCTAGCCAATTTAGTGTCTCTCTCTCTCTCTCTCTCTCTCTCTCTCTCTCTCTCTCTCTCTGTCAGTCTCTCTGTCTCCCTCTCTCTCTCTCTGTCTCTTTCTCTCTCTCTGCCCTTCTCTCTCCTTTTCTCTCTTTCCTTTTGAGACAGGGTCTCACTTTGCAGTTCAGACTGGACTTGGGCTCACTTTTGTAACCCAGGCTGGTCTCGAACTCACACTGATCCTCTTATCTCAACCTCCCTAGTGCTGGGAGTACAGGTGGATAGAAAAAGGAAGAAGAATCGCAGAAAGAAAAGGGAAAGCTCTAGTAAAAAGAAAAAAATGCCCAATTAATTGAGATAATATGTAAATGAAGACATCTATAATATTTTCTCAAAGAATTCTTTTATTTCTCAAATCATTCTTTTATTTATCAACATTTCCTTTGTCATTATAGTATATACTGTAGGGATAATTCCTTTTAAATATATCATGATCAATTCCTAAAACTATATTTCAGGACCTCAAATTTCACCTCTCTTTTGATTCAGTGTTTCTAATTGTCATAAGCAGTGCTGTCACTACTTCCTGCACTCTTGTGTACTTTGCCTTCTGTCTCTAATTTCTTTTCCAGGACGTGCTCAAGAAAACAATCCATAATGTTATCCTCTTGCTTATTCTGCTCAATTTTCTTTCATTATCATCTTTGATGGTTTTCCACTAATTCCTCCATTTTTTAACTTTCAAATTTCTGAATTTTTAAGCATCTTCCCCGCTAGTCCTCCTTTTGTGCCAGTATTGTGAACTCTTCAAAGAAGAGCTAAACTTTGGAGAAGGAGGTGAGGACCATGTCTTATGTATATAATTGGTGATCAGTATCATAATAATGCACTGGCCCTGTGACACCTGCTGTGCTGTCCAAACTAGTAGAGTATGTGGGAGTACTTAGAAGAATATCTGTCCAATTTAAAAATCATACTGAACAATGATAGCATCTTTCTTTTATTTAATATCTTTCTAATTTCTAGGAATACTCCTTCTAGGACTACTATCACCCTCTAAAAGGTATATTTTAACTTACCATAATGTTGAAAAGTACGAGAGCTGGGGACTCAGAGCGAATCTGGATGGCAATTATGTTATTTTTCTGGGCAAACCCCTGGTACTGATACTGTTCATGGTTGTTTTTACTATATTACATTTTGCTGAGCCTTGGGACTGCTTTTGGAGGGGTTAGAAGTATCCAGGGAGGCGCCTGCCACTTTGATTATTCATACCCAGCTCTTTATTTTTATTTGAGACATAAAATAAAAACACACCCTGGCTTCTGCTCAGCCTCAACTGGCATTCATTTTCAAAACAAACTCCAAACTGACCAAATGGCAGCAATACAAGTTTTTCTGTGAGTCATCTTTCATGTCAATCAGAGTTCATTTATGGAAGCATTAAGTTCTGGGGCTGCCCAGGCCACCTTTCGACAAATTAAAATGGGCTGGGACTTGGTAGGCTTTGGAAAAGAGGACTGCAAGGAAAACCAGGGTGATGCTATGACTCAGAGAGTGACTCTTCACCCTGAACCAGAATTAAGCCACCGGGGGAAGTTGCTCCTTTGAAATTATGCAACTTTTAGGTGAAAGGTTAGGTGGAATTTCTGACTACCTGGCTCATCTTCTTTGGTCTAAGTTTGTTCCAGTTCGGGTAATTCCTCTTCACCTTTTTCCCTATTTCTTGGTTGCAAATATGCATAATATTTTCCTTCTATGTGTCTTAAAATGTTTTAAGAGTGACTATGAACTTTTAACCACTGGCACATTTTGTACAGGAGATATCTTTGTTTCAGTAAAATGTTAACTAATTTCTGTAGAAGTGTACAAGTTTGCTTTCTGCTTTTCTGTTCTGATAAATCTTGAAAGATATATTAGATATGTGTTGTCTAAATTTCTCTATTCTGTTTACACAGTGTCAATTTCAATTGATATTTGCTGAGTTATTTTGTGGGTATTTCTGTCTACAGATGTCTAGAACAATTTTGACCAAAGCTTCATATTTTAAACAAAAACTAAGCACCTACTATACACAGCTAATTTCATCTTTTTCACTGTCATCACCAGAAGCCCTTTGACAACATTTTCATTCAGATAAATGATTGATTTTTAATTTATTCTATCTAACTCTAGGATTTTTATCATTCAAATAGTTACATGGATCTGATTGTGATTTTGGTATTAACATTTGTGCATAAATGATCAGAAACAAGATTTAAGACTTTTGTGCATTTGTGGATCTTTCATAGTAGTTGATAATCAGAAGGGTTTCTTTGCAGAGATTCATTGTAGAATGTTTTTAGGGGCTGGGGAGATAGCTCCAAGGCACAAGTGCCTGCCTGGTAAGTTCAAGGTCATGAGTTTGAACCCCAATCCTGCCAAATAAACAAACAAACAAATAAATAAAGTTTTTAGCCACTGTTGTATTTTTCATTCAGTTTTGTTTTATAGTGAGCCATTAAGTGATTACAAGTACCTTTGGGCATTAAAACATTTTTTGAAAGGATGAAAGAGTACATAGATTGATAAACATGACCCCTTCTTAGGAACTCAGCTCTTTATAGTAAAGGCATGATACTCAAATTAATTTAGGCTGCAGGCAGATCTGCATATATGGCTGCTAAATCCTACCTACCATCATTTGCACAGAGGAAGAAAATAAGGCAAGGATTAATACTTCCTGAAGGTCGAGGATCTGTGGTTGAATTGAGAAGACACGAAGGTTTCTGGTTGTCCACCCTGTCATTATAAGGGTCTGACAGCTAAGTTACAGGCTTCAGCATTCACCCCAGTTGATTATTCTATTTGGGGGCATCTGGGACCCAGTCTTTACCTCACTGGATTATGTAGCCTGGAATCCATTTCCAGGTCTCTCTGGTGTGATTGCAGCTACATGACGTCGATGTGGACAGTGGGATTCAACTCTCGGTGAGGAGGGACAGCACTGCTAAGCAACTTCTACCTGAGACTTTTTACCTTTCTATCAGTGTTCGACACCTATAACCAGCTAGTACCCATTCCTTTTCCTTTTGTATTTTAAAGAAAATTTAAAAAAATAATAAATGATACAGAATTTCAAACAGCATGATAGGAAATTAACAATGCTTATTTTATTGCATATTTTTATCTTCAAAGTAGTTGCTCAGATTATCAGATATCATTACCCTTAGATTTTCTTATCTCTTCCATATTTTTCTATCCCCAAACTGTATCTTCATTGCTCCCTTTTTTTGAAATATAATTTTCTGTGTGACTAGGCTCATCTTGGAATAAAAGAATCTGGATACTGAAGATCATTATCTTCCACTTTGTTTTTTCAACCTCAGTTTAAAAACACAATATGGGCTGGTCAGATAACTCATGGAATTAAAGTTACTGCTTAGGCAGGCACAGAGACTGGGGTTTGATCCCTGGCATTTTGTGCTGGCTCCACCCCTGGGGCATGCTGAAATGGTGATTGGGACTCGCCATGGAGGCGCAGGCCTGTAATCCTAGTGCTTGGGAGGCTGAAAACCGGAGGATTACTATGAGTCTGATCAGTGTAGTGAGACCCTGTAGACCTTGTACTAAATACATAAGAAATAAAATAAAATAGAAACATAAAAAACACAACATATACAAGTTAGTGGCATGTACTTTCCTGGTGGAATTCGTTTCATCATAGGTATCTGATGTGCACAGGTACCTTGAGAACTATACCAGCATGTAGAAAAGTCATGTTGTGGTATAATCTTCTTGCATGTACTACTGGAGTCTTCATTTTGAACAGCTGTCATGGCCAAGTGCAGTGCTACCGGGATCAAGATAATATTTTTAAGAGCACCACAGCAGAAATCTTCTCAGGCAGAAGCTTCGAAGGTCCCTCCCAAGAACTGAACACAGGATCTTGGTGGTGCCTCCATGCCAACAGATAATATTGATGGCTCACTTGGCGTTTGTTTTAGGCTCTGTGATAGGTATAAGAATTACATATAGATATCAGTAAGTCATGGCATAAGGATCTCACGGGCTATTTACACAAAGACCTTCCTTTGCCATTTTATACTTAAATATCATGCTATAGACTACTTTGTATACATTATTTTTAAGTTGCCTCATTAACCCTAGGTGTATATTTTTGTTCCACATAAGCATCTTTATCAATAAAAAAAAAAAAAAAAAAAAGGCTCAGAGAACTTAGCAAAACAAAGTAGGACAAATTTACAGAATGGATATGTGACACAGCCAGCTTTTCTAGTTCTAGACCAGAGGGTTGTTTGTTTGTTTGTTTTTTTCTGTTTATTTGCATTTGTGTATTTCATGCCTATAAGTTGAAAATGTAGGGCATTTATTTATGACAGGTGTATTATAATATTAAGCAATTTCCTCAATTTATGTAAATGCTGTTATGTACCATGTTCACAACCATTGAAATATTAAATCATGTGGGCTCCTTAAGTATCATCAGGTGCCTCTACTGAAAATCACAAAGCACCAGAGGCTGTGGCGCACACCTATAATATGAATACTCAGGAGGCTGAGGCTGGAGCTAGCTGCTACTGAGAGGCCAGTGTGGGCTACAAAGTGAGTTCAGGACCAGTCTGAACTACATAGTCAGACCCTGTTTCAAAAACAAACAAACAGAAAAAGAGGAAAGAGAGAGAGAGAAAGAAAGAAAGAAAGAAAGAGAGAGTGAGAGAGAAAGAAAGAAAGAAAGAAAGAAAGAAAGAAAGAAAGAAAGAAAGACAAGAACCTCTTGTAATATGATTAGTTGTGTATTTGGACAGTTCTGAAAAACGACAAATTAATTAATACTAAGAAATCATGTCTGCTTGCTGGGAAGGAGGCAATGTGTGCCTAATGCCATTCTAAACAGCTTTTGCGTGACAAGCTCTTCTTAGCTTAGGTAATGCCATTATAAAAGTTTATTCTCTGATTACTGTGTCTTATTCTTCTGTATATTCATTCTTTCAGTAAACATTTATTCAGCAGTCATTATATACCAGAACAGGGCTAGTCACTAGTAATAAAGCTGTGAATAAGACATGTTCCCAACCCAAATATGAAGCAAAGTATATGTAATTACTGCAGTGATGTGAATAAGGGTCTATTCTGTGATTTCTAAACTCTGACAGTTACCAGTGGAAAAATTGGTTGGAGGAGTTAGTGTGTGGGTGAATTTTTTAAAGTGGGTTGAAATTTGTTATAGCTATGCATCTGGTAGTACTTAGGAATTATGAATGATTTCATGTTTCCATGGGCACATGGTACATTATAGCATATTATGTAATATGCTGGTTGATAAAGCACTGTAATAGTATAACATTGTGCTTTTCTTCATTCTTAAATCACTATACACACATGTATTTTTTCAGTACTGTTGCTAACAGTTTTTATTGGGATATTTTCATTATCAGTAATAACAGTGGTGACCTGTCTACAGTTGAAGAAAGTGAAGGGCAAAATAACTTGCCCAGGGCCATTCCACTGATGTTTGGCACATCCCATCTCATGGTTCTCTGTTACATTTCTAAGCTTTGGAAGTTCTTTAAAAGAATTGTGAGGCTGGATATTTTTATCTTTCTTTTTTTCTTATAAGTTAGTGTGGTGCTTCATGTAAGTGGTAGGGCTTTCTGTGGGTGGCTCACTGGCATGCTCCACCTCTGCAGGCCCTTCCTTGTGTTTAAAAAGTTGTGAGAATGCCCCGCCCTTTACTGCCTACCTTTTTCTCCCATCAGAGGTGGCATAGTTGAAGACTTCCAGTCAAAAAACTGATATAAGTTTTTTGGCTTATATTTAAGACAATCTAATACATTCCTCTGTGGGTCCCTATCACAAGGGAACCTTTAGAGCTACCAATGTTTGACCAGTAGTCTAGCTAATTTGTTTTTGGCCAGGATCTACACGGCCCTTGTATCACATAACATACTCTTAGTACACATCACACAATCACGGTATTAGAGATCAGCTTTGCCAAAACTGGAAAGAGAAGCCATGAAAACAGGTGAAAATCCTGTGGGACTTGATGCTGGTAGCTCTGTAATGGAGGGTCCTGCCAGAGTAGATTTTCAAAGTCAGAGAATTTTCTTTGTGTAGATGAGTCATGTCTGGCTTTTATCTCTTCCTCATTATTATTATACATCAGTTTGCCAACAAAATCATGAGGATGTGGCTCTGCAGTTCTCCTCATGGGGCTTGGAGCATATTATATATGACTTGTATACAAGTTTGATGCTGTTTGATGACAATTAGTAGATTCAACTATTTTCATATTGGTTCCTTTAAAATATTTTTTCTCTTCTATTTTTCTCTCTCAAGTGGCCATATTAAAATAGAACAAAACTCCCGTTCGAACACAACAATTATTTGAAACCATTTTTCGCAGAGCAAGAGAATACTTTGTATAGTAATGACGAGCATGCAGTGTTTTAATGTGCATGTGTTCTGCACAGTGTTTCACAACAGTTCCTCTGGAACCATTTTTGTGTCTTATGTTATAAGGCCTGTTCAAAATAGGGAGCTGAAGAAAGGTTTCGTTTTTGTCACGTTGATGCAGTGGTTATATGGCAATCATGCAAACCTGATGTGACTCATTTCTGACTGGGACCTAATTACTGACCTTAGATTTTTGGGTGGTGTGGAAGAAAGTTCTCAGAATCACATTTCTTACCCTTTTGCAATGCTCTGTATTCAGAGCTTTGTGCAAGTTATTATGGGCACTGAAGCAATAGCAAGATGAAGTGACATCTTGGATTTTATTTAAAAAGTTATTTCTGTCTGGATAATCATTTGGACATATGCCTGAAGATCCTTACTACATTATGGACACATGACCATAACTGATGGCTTGGTGGCTTAATTCCTTTGGAGGCACAGTGAGGTCAGTTAGGAATGCTACCAGTTGCTCAGAAAAAAATGGGAAGGGAGTTTAGCTATTCCTTAATTCTTCCATCCTCCCCAAACTTCTCCCTCTCTTCTCTGATTATGCCTGGTACAGGGAAATAGAGCAACGTTATTTCTTCCTTCTTGCAGCCCTGACTTTTAGCCAAGATCCCAAACTGTGGTGTGGAAACATGGCAGTAATCATACATTAGCCAGCATTCCCTGCCCCTTTCCTAAGGCAGGTATTAATTTCTTCATATACGTTGTCTCTAATAGCTGATTTACTAACTGGGGCTCTTCTGGTCAGAAGTGACAGAAACCCAATGCAAATATACATGATCACAAAAGAAGAGAGGTATTACTAGATTGGCTAGATGGCAGTTGCAGGAGCCCTCTGCTTCCAGCCTCACCAGGTCACAGGGCTCCACTGTACTCCCCAATTGCCATTTTGCTTTCCTGTATTGGCTTCATGTCTAGTACTCTTTCTGTGCACATCCTGGCACCTCGACTCCAGCATGTTATTCTAAGGTTGAAAAGTTAGTTTCTTTCTTTATGGTTTAGTGAAAAGTCCTACATAGTTGATCTTTTTCGTTTTCTTTTTTTTTTTTTTTTTTTTCCAGAAGTAAGGATCTAACTCAGGACTTTGAACTTGCCAGGGAGTCACTTGTGCAATTGCCATTTGCCCCTTTCTTGCTTGAAAGTGGAAGACTAGTTATTTCCCATAGTTAAAGTCTTTTATTAGAAGAGATAATGTGTAGGCCAAAACAACTGATTTCCATGACAAAAGACTAGTATGTATTTTGTTTGTTTGTTTTACAAATGTGGAATCTTTGCCCTGGATGATGGAGCAGTTATGGTAGAATGCAGATGACAAATACATCCTGTCATATTCTAAAGGCCACACTCACACAAGAAAGGCACTAGCGTTGAGACAGTAAGACAAGAGTAGGAATGGTGCAATCTCTTGGCGCACCATTTCCTAGCTCAGTGAGTTTGGAGAAATAATGTAACCAAAAATGTCTAGTCTCAGTTTCACTATCCAGCAAATGAGTTAATGGGCACGTCTACCTCAGAGAGTTACTGTAAAATTGAATATCATGAATACATAGACTAATTTATGTAGTTCCTGTCATATAAGTGCTCGATATGTGCTTACTTAACATTTTGTTGAGATGTACTGTAAAATTATTCCTAAGTCGGTAAATACTATGGTTACAGTTTTATTTGATTCCTTACCTCCGACACATATCTAGATTTGCAGATTCAACATCACCTGATCAGCATTTCTGATTTCTCCCATTCCCCAGTGTGGCCAATTCCATTCATGTAATTTAATATTGTTTACATTCTTATATTAATTACCACTGTCTGCTGCTGTCATTTTAATACTTTTAATTACTTATTGAAGCTATAAATTTGTGAATCAAAGGAACATGTTTTCCTCATTATATCCTTCACGATGCTTAGAAATTTGCATTAACAACCATGTGCTGTAAATATTTCTTTAATTCACTTTTGTTTTCTGTCCTTGCACTTAGTGAGCTGAGGTTTAAGGTTTGAACTGGGGATCTGACCTGGGCTTTCTGAGGAAAGGGGGAACTACCTGCAGCCACTTACACACTCATCTGTCCAGGAAACTGCTGCTGGGCTTATTGGAAAGTCACTGTACCTCCTTCTTATAACTCATTTTCAGATGAAGTTGAGATAAACTGGCAAAAAGAGTTTTCTTTTGCAATTTTACAAATAAAAGAAAAACAGCTTTGAAAAATAGAGTTTCTAAATTATTTCAGTGGTTTAGACTGCCTATATGCAAAGTATAGGTTTTACTTATTTGAGGGGAAGAAATTCTAAGCATGAATCTGTTACATTTTAGGCAATTATTTTGGTGTGATGGGAATGTTTTTGAATTAAGGATTTACTATAAAAATGCGGAAATATCATTTTTAGAGTAAGGTGAAATTTAATGCCAAAATTTCAATATTTAAATGTGTTAGGGATTAGATTCTAATGCTAAACATGAAATATGGTATGTGTATAATGTATGTGTGTATATGTATAAAACACTGTATATAATTACGTAGAGGTATTCCATAGGAAGTGATTATGTAAGCTCCTTAAATGTTATAATAAAGCAAATCAGCATAGGTAAGTTAAGGCAATTTTTCTTGAGTGGGCTATGTAGACTTCAAAATTTCAGTGAGCAGAAATGTGAGGATTTTCTTCATAGCAATCATGGAAGTTTTCTTGAACTTGTTTTCAACTTGTTTGGCCCTCCCAGTAGAAGAAGTGAAGTTCTAGAAGAAGAGAAAATTTTTCTAGAGGCAGTTTTGCAACTGAAATTTACACTTAGCTATCCAAACTGTCATTTATTTTTTGTTTTATAGGAGCTTATTAGAGTAACCTGGTGAAGGTTCAGGATCTGCTACTCCTTTACACAGTTAAATGTACTTTAAATGACTTTTAAGCTGGCTTTCAGACTGGCATAGGTAAGGTTAAAGCATTTTTTAACCAACATGAGACAGCTATTTTCTATTGACAAATTTCTTTTTTTCTTTGTGAAAGTAATAACACTTCATAAGCAAGAAGGTACTGGTACTATTTTAGAGTTCTCAACTATGTTCCCAGCAAATAAAGTTTGTCCTAGTGGTATTTAGTATAAAGATCTAAGTGGAGAATCTGAGCGACAGTAGTGATTTTACTATTTGGTCACCTACAAGGAAGTGTATTGATTTCTATTAGTATTACTTGCTGTGTGAAGAGATGTACACTGTGTCCAGAGCTGCAGAAAGCAAAACTTTTAAATTTTGCAAACCTTAACATTTCAGGAAGGTGAATTTTGAAAAACTGACTACAAAGACTTGCATGCACACCACTTTTAAAGGAAGTGACCTTTTGTTTCCGTGAGGGCGGTGTGCTGCTTGCTCTGAGTGACTCCATTTGCCCGTGCAAATAAGCTCAGAGCTAGGGTATTTTGAGGCAATGACAAAATTAAGAGCCAGGTCGGATTTAATGGAAACATCTGCCATTAACCCTTTTCCAGAAGCTGCCTCCAAGAACCCTTGTGTAGAAAGGATGAGCTTAGCTATCTTACCTTGCTTTGTCTCTCTGCAGAGGTAGTAGCAGTCACATGACCAGTCGTGATCACGATATCCAATAAGGGGCACATTTTGGAACATGCAGCCAAACAGAAAGCCTGATTTATCTGTTCTATGGTTTCCAAAAATATATATAGATATAGATATAGACAGCAATTAATGTTGTTGCTAATTTCTAGATTTTATGCCAACATGTTTACCCTGCCACTGACACGATATAAAGGTGTCACTTTCGCCTAAGTCCTTAAGTCATTAAGCCATTTACATGGCATATTTGGAAAAAGTAGAAAAGAAAAAATTAGGAAAAAAGCGTTAGATTCATAGTTTGGTAAGTGATGCATCTTCCCTGTGTGGTACAGTGATAGTCTTAATAGTAGTTAATTTTGTTAATAGATCATTTATTGAGGAGGATTAAGAAAGACTGCAGTCACTTGGGTGCTGTCACATTTGCAAATTTATACTATCATTTATTACTAATAAACTATATGAGCACATTTGGATTTCTGTTGAAATTTAAATGATAACTTAAAAGACTTGAAGTCATACAATAAACTGAAATTACATTTTCATTTAAAAAAAACTATGTAAGTAAAAAGAAGTGTATTGATAATATTAACTGATCATTAAGTAAAAGGGAAGAAAAATCCTGATAATTTGCAAAGGAGGAAAATTCTAAAGCTATTTGTCTCGTGCTTTAATTTTATTTGTTAGCAGTATAATTACCATCCTGATTATTTTGCCCCTCTTTTTAAATAATTTTGTTTTTACATTTGCCTTTCATTATACTATTTTATGAATTACTTTTATAATTTTTGCTTTTGCTATTTCCCTTTGATTTTGCTCCATCCTGGTATCATTGTAACTGTGCTTTCTCTTTAAATTTCTAAAAAGTTATTTTCCTCATTGCTAAGAGAAAATACCTGACACCAAAAGCTACAGGAGAAAAGATATACTGTACCTCATGGTTTGTAGAGGTCTCGGTTAGTTCCCAGTTGGCTGGCTCCAAGGCAGGCTGACCCATCAGAGAAGAAACAGTTCACAGCAGGTTGAAGGCAGAAGACTCCAGGACAGTCAGGAGCAAATGAGCCAGGCAACAACCAATGGCAGTGACCCTCTTTCTGTCCCTATATTGATCTCCCTTAGTGTGGGTAGCACTTATACCCAGTGTGGGCCTTCCTACTATCCATACCCCAAACGAAGCCAACACAATCAGGGGACTAATTTAGTAATCACCTACCCTAATTCTAGATCGCACTCTCTAGATTCAGCCACCTCTTAACAGCCCCACTTTCGGTGACATGAGGCTTTGGCAGACATCTAGACTCAAGGAATAACAGAGCTGAATTGAATTATTCTCAGAGTTACATTTAAGAGATTCAAAGGATGTGTGGGGAACTTAGAGTAGCCATAAATATGTAACTGTCCTTTAAAAAATACAATTTTTAATTTTAAGTATTCTTATGTTCATAAATTACTTGACCTTGCAAAGTAAGTCCAAGTAACATCAAGTTCCAACTACATAGACATAAATAGGATTGAAAGTATTTTATTCTGCCTTTATATTGACCAAGAATTAACATTTTCCTTCAAAAATAATTCTTTATTTTGTGTTGATTTCTTACAGTTAAGTGTTGGCCCATATTGTGGGGTTTTCAATCTTAAATGGCTAACAACTCAAAAGAGGACAAATTTATTCAAGCAGGCCATTTAAAAACGTGCATCTCAACAATGTGCCTAAGTAGGCACATAACTGGTGTATTGATTTTAATGAAAAATGGTTTCAGTGGTGGGACACACTCTAGTACTTGAATTCAGTGTGTAGGTCTCCTATGTAAAGGGCAGCATGTCATAAGGTTGTTCAGAAAAAGCTATAGCATATGTGTTCTTAGACCTGATTAAAATCCAAAATACCATTTTAATTTTCCTCTTCTGAAATAATGCACCTGACCTTGGGTGCCAGAGGCCAATCAGGCCTGCTTTTAATTAGGAAGTAATGCAGACTTCATGGACTGCCAGCTACCTTCATATGGATCACAGGAATATGGCATTTACCAGCATAGTTCTATTCTGTTAAACAATCTCTGAGGTGTCCTTGTGTTTATTCTTTTCCATTATTTATAATGTTCATTGCATGTTTCTGTTGGACAGGTTATTTGTGGAATTGTAACATTTGCCTAAAGCATCTATTTATTTTCAGAGAACCCTTAACTTTTTTCATTGTTGTCAGGTTTTTGATAATTAAATTGTTTGAACAAGACCAGTTAGTCAGCACACATCTGGCTCCTGGTTTGCAGACTAAAGAACAATGAAGACCACATTTAGAGTGATAAATGTTTATCTTAAGTTTTTGTCAAATTATGAAATTCCCTTTCTGATTTTTAATTTGGGTCAAGACTTTATTTTCTTTTTTTTTTCTGTGTTGTGGACTATTGACCTAGTGGTCAACTTGTACCCAGCTGAATTAAACTAGCATGGTACTAGGTGTGAGAGGCCTACCTGAAGATTGTTGCCAGCAGTATAACAGGCAGAAGTAGAGAAGCTGTTTGAAACTGCTGGTTTTCTTAGGCTATTCTGCTGGAGCACCTTGTCATCCTGGCTTTCCTGATGAATTTAGCTGTTCTTCTCAGAGGAGGGCTCAGGACCTTCATGGTCATTGAGAATGGCTGTGGTTCATTTTGGAGGGTGCTGTGGTCCTCATCTTAGTCATCGCTTCCTGGCTCTGTAGGGAAAGATGGCACACTGCTTAGCCTTGTGGAGAAGCTTGTGACATTTGCTTTCCTGATGGAAACTCAGCTTTCTCCAAAACTGGACAAGCTCAGGACTTCACTGTTGCTGAGGATGGCTGTTGTACTTCTAGTAGGAGCTCTGCTTCTTACGCTGAGCATTGCTTCCCGGGTCCAATTTAGATTCCTAGGCCTGCTAGCACAGATCTTTAATCCCACTGGCATAGACCTTCTAGCTTCCAACACTGACCTTCGGACCTCTCTAGGACCGATCTGTGAAATAGGCCTGGATTACACTTGTCATGGGCTCTAGGCTTCCAGTTAGACTTGTAGCAGGCATTGTTATGGGCTCTAAGTCTTCAGCTGGATTTATGCAACACACCACTGTGCGATCCAGGTCCTCAACAGAATTCTTTGGTGTTTAGTGTGTGATTTTTTGCATGATTGATCATAAATTAGTCTTATAAAATTTGCCCTATGTTGTATTATTTTCTTTTAAAAATCCCAAACCGCAACAACCAAGTTGTTGGAGACCCCAGCCACAGCGTACAGCTCTTTGCTAACCAGGTAATGAGTCAATTGACTTTAACTAGTAAGGGTGTCCTTCCGAAGAGAGTTCCCTAACTGATTCTCTTGCCTAGTATATATCTAGATTTCCTGGATGAAACATGTTCCTAGTGATGATTTTACCCACAACTGAGAAAGCATATTGTTATATCAATAAGACCTTCAGAATTAACTATTGGAATAACTTCTTTCTTCCTCTAAAAATATTTCAAGTTATTAAAGTGCTTCCTTGAATATAATCACGGTTCAGGATTCAAACAACATAAAAACACATTTAAAAGAAAATTTCTCTCCTATTCCTGTTTTCCCTTTGCATCATTTCCATTCCTACTCTATGAAGAACAGTTGCAACTAGTAACCTGTGAGTTTCCCTAGCCTTACTTTGTTTGCCGATCCTTTTTAATGAGGTCCCAACTCTTCTCACACCCCCCATTTACTCATGACCATGTTCACTTGACTTTCATAAAGTGTCTTGCTATGAAGTGACATTTAACAATGTGCATGTTGAATCTGGGTACTTTTTGCTTGGCTTTGCATGCATCTTTTCACTTATGTTTTGAAGAGAAATTTCATATTTTCTTTGCTCTAATTCTGGTTGCCAGGATGGCTGAGTGCCATTCCTGGAAAGGGTGTGTGTTAGAATTGGCACAGACAGAACCACTGGCACAGGGAAAGAAAGCCATTCCCATGTCAAGGAGATTTATCGACTCATTATTTAAAAAATTATTATTGTAATTATCATTGACCATTTGTTGTGTATGTGGGACCCATGTCCTGAGTGCCATGCTAAACAAAGAAGACATGTGTTTCATCGTGTCTGAGAAACTCCCTGCCAGGCGGGTTGCATCTCCGTCTATGGTAAGATTAGGATTTTAGTGGCTAGATCATTAGGGGTAAATACAAAATAGACCAGTGTCGTTGTTTTGAGTATTCTGAGAAAGGCTGTGGTTTCTTCAGGGGTGATGAAATGAGCAGGTAATTAAAGGTAAAAGAAGGCAGGCAACTCTACTGCTTTTTTCCCTTTTATGCATGTGTCCCTGCTAAATTTCTATTGAAGAAATATTTTGACAGCTTTAAGGAAGTTTGAAACCCGTTGCCCTAGAAGAATACATGTGTTAGCTGAAGGAAAAAAAAAGAAAAAGAAAAAAGCTATGTTCTTTGGTGCCTCATTTTCAATTCCAATAAAAGGTTGCTTCCTTCCAGTTTTCTTGATGAGCAGTGACAGGGATTCTGTGATACTGTGCAAAGAGCACAGGCTTCCAAGACAGAGGGCTTGGTTAGAATCCTTGCTGTGAGGACTGCAGCGAGATACTCAGATTCCCTGCCTGTTTTCATTTTGCAAGCAGTACTGATACAGGCCTTGCAGGTGGTTGTGAATGTGTGTCTAGTACAAACCTTGCAATGCCATCTAAATTAATGACTTTTAAAGCAGATATTAAATTTATTGTATATGTGGAGCAAGGCCATGCTAAGTCAATAAAGCAAAAGAGATGAGGTGCAGCACCCTGATGAAAATAGCTCACTTTCAAAAGTGGAAATAATTTTAGAAGAATTAAGTATAAATTATTATTTTGCTTATCCTTTTGATACAGAAGTGAGGAATCACCAAAGAGATTCTGCAGTTTTATTTTGAAAAGCTTAAGATCTCTTTGTAGAGAAAATGATGTCCATTTTATATTGTTTGGTTTCAGTTTTTGAATTTTCCTTGTCGGAGGAGTATGTGGTAATGACAGAAGGGACAGGAGGAGCATTGGTGTCCTACATGACCTGAGGGATGTAACAACTAGGGGTCCAGATATCAGGAAGCACAGGGTGTGAAGGAATTACTTTTCCAAATCATATGGAAAAGTGGTCCCCAAGTTTGCAGAGGCATATGAGCAGAATACAGTTCCAGCAAATGTTGTATTGGTATTTGAACACTGTAGTAAGAAATTTGAAGACAAGTACATAATTCTCTTTTTGATATTTTTGTTTGACAATTATTACAAAGAGTTTAAATGACATTTTAAATTAAAGCAACAGTATTTTCTTTCAGTTTTGTTTTGATGCAGTTCATAAAACATACTGTCTAGTGGCTCAGATGTCTGCCTGGAAAGTACAATAGTTTTTGGTACCATAGTTTGATCCTTGGTACCAAAAAAAAAGAAAGATGAGAGAGCAGAAATGGGGGGAGGTGGGTATCAAACAATTCTGTTTGCTAATTGACCAAGCAATTCTGAATTAATAAAACTGATGTATGAGCCCCTGGAGATTCACTGTACAATTCTGCCCAATTTTATATGTGTTCAAAAAATTTTTCATGCTAAAAAAATACATAAAGCCCTTAGGAATCAATAAAAAAAAAAGATACCTTTTTTTTTTTTTAAAGAAAAGGGCTACTGATGTTTACAAAAAAAGGATACATATAATAAAAATATTTAATGTCACTGGGAAAGAAATAAAAGATTAAAAAGCCAAAAAAAAAATCATACTGTCTAGTTGAAATTTATGTATTAAAGGATGACTCTATAGAAATAATGTTCCACAGCTTATTGGAACTCAATAAATGAGTTTTGAGCTCCATTAAGTTACATTCTGTTCGGTACTCATACTAAAAACAGGAACAGTCATCAAATTAGACTACAAAGTTGGGGGCAACCCGCTCGGGTCCCCTTCTGTCCCTCTTCCCAGATAGAAGCTTTCTTTCTCTTAATAAATCTATTCTGCTCATAAAAAAAGACTACAAAGTTGTCAGAAATCAAAGTGTTATAAAAGTAGAACTCATATTTTGAATTTAAAACTATAAATTAATTGTTGATGTCATCATATTTAATGTAAGTAAGTAACACAATTAATGTTAAAAAAGTAGTTCAAGTTCAATATTTAAAATTATGATTACAGGGCTGGCCAGATAGCTCAGCAGACTAAAGCATCTGCTTAGACAGGCACAGGGACTGGGGTTGGATCCCAAGCTTGCCCTGCTGTCCCTGCCACTGGAGCTTGCTGAGAAGTCAATTGAGACTGAGTGTGGTGGCATGCACCTGTAATCCCAGCCCTTGGGAGGTTGAAAACAGAAAGATCTCTATGAGGATCTGTGTAGTGAGACCCTGTAGACCTGTACTAAATACCATACAATAAAAGTTATTATTATGATTAGCAAGGTGGTATTTAACTTTGTGGTGCCTATACAATACATGGAGGTAACTCTGTATAGTAGACATGTGGGGAAATTTTATTTTGTGCAGTACTTCATTAGTCTTATTTATTTATTTATTTATTTATTTATTTATTTATTTATTTATTTATTGTTAGTTTCCAGGTTCTCTCAGTTTACTTAATTCATTTTATTATCTTAAAGTGTGAGGAAAACTGCTGAAAGAAATAACTTTTAAAAGAACTATGCTTCTATTCTTGTAATAAAATGGCATATGGGGGACATTGGTGCTTTAATTTGCCCCTGAGGTCTGTTTATTTTCTATTTTTGCTTCTTTTTCTGCGAATAGAAATGTATATAATAGGCTGGGCGTGGTGGCTCACACCTGTAATCCCAGCACTCGGGAGGCTGAGGCAGGAGGATTGATGCAAGTTCGAGACCAGCCTGGGCTACAAAAGTGAGCTCAGGACCAGCCTCAACTGTATAGCGAGACCCTGTCTCAAAAAGACAAAAAAAACAAAACAAAACAAAAAAAAAGAAATGTATATAGTGCGAGTGTGTTTGTGTCTGCACTGCTTCAGTTATGTTATGACCTGGTATCAGGGTTTGGCCAGCTTTTTCTGAAAGAATGGGGTCTCAATCACTGTAAGTTTTATAGATTCTTTAAACAAGAAACAGAATATACTATTCTTGTTTTGTGTGAGCCAAATAGAAAATTACCTGTGTGTGACACCCTTAAGAGTGAACCTATAGTAGTCTTTCTAATTGATTTCTTTTACGATCAGTGGACTACTTAGCTTTTCTATTGCATCTGCTGAGTTTGGTCACTTATCGTAAAGAAAATCATAGCAGGTAGGAGCTAATATAGTTAGACCAAGGAGAAGGAATTTATGGTCAAATACAAAATACTTCATGTAATGAAGTAGGAAAATCATTCTGGTGGGAAAAGTGATGGCATTAGGAATGCAAATGGAAGAGTTAGAAGCAGAGATAGGTATCTCTCAACTTGAACTGGGGTAAGGGTAGAAAAAAATGGAAATAAAATTAAAAGTAGAGAAAACTTGCCAATTTAAGGGGAAGGGGATAAAAGAAATTTTAAACTTCTTTTTTGCCAAGCATTCTCTGTCACGTTGCATAGAAATAATTACAATTAATCTTCAGAACAATAGCACAGGGCAGATTTGATCTGCTTTTTTAGATAAGGACACAGATAGATTCGATAATTCTTATAAATTGCTAGTTCTGCAAATGTAAACTTTTATTATTATTTAATCACTATGACAGAGCTGGCAAGATGGCTAAGTGGTCTAAAGCACTTGCTTAGGCAATCTTATGCAACTGCAGAGATTACAGTTCGACCCCTGGCACCACATGCTGCGCCAATCCCACCCCCAGGGCAGGTGGTGGCTCATGCCTGTGATACCAGTGTTGGTGAGGCTCAGACAGGAGGATCACTGTGAGTCTGAACTGCATAGTGACATCCTGTATCAAATAAATAAATATTTAAAAGATTAATTGTATATGTAAGTATTTATGTGAGCAAATTTTACTTTAAGTAGTTAACCTAAGGGTTTGCTTTCTTCATGCTAATAATAACGCTACAGATAGCTTTATGTATTGGGCAACTGTAAGCTTGCTAGATAATTGGCATTTCATATATTGCTAATCTCCCAACAATCATAAATGGTGAACTAGTATCACCATTCTATTGGTGAGCTTATTGAAAATGAATTTTAGATCATGCTGCTGAGCAGATATTCAAACTGAACTTTAAAGAACTGTACCTTAGTCATGTTGTCCGCATTGTATTTTCTTTTTAATATATTTGATTGTTACAGGGTCTCCTTAGGCAGCTTGGACTTGTAGTGATCCTCCTGTTTCCAACCTCCACAGCACAGGGATCACAGTTGTGCACCACTATGACCAGACTCTGGCGTGCTCAGCATGCCTAGGAATGGGGCTGGAATGGCATGTGGTGCCAGGGATCGCACAGTGCTTTGTCCACTGACCTCTCTCTCTGGCTCTGACACTGTCTATGCTGACAATCGCTTATTATCTGTCCAAATTGTTTGGGCTACACATTTTCTTTCATAGAAGCTCCTCTATGTGTCCTATTTCTCAGATTGAATTCTGTCTTTACTTGTTAGAAGATTTGTTTGTTTTTAATGAGTCTAGTAGCTATCCTTTTTTGTACAGTGGTTTATTTGAATGCTCAAAATAAAATATAACCAGGCCTACACTTTTATTTCATATAAAGGGAAATTCCAGTTACCTCACACAGGACATGCGTTCACCAAATGTTTGTTGACGGTGTCCATGGTCTTCTGAGTAACGCATCTCATCGACTCAACAGGACCAGTGAAACTGTAAACCTGTTTATTTACCAAAAACTGGAAAATGCAGCATTGTAAAATGAAGTGTGACCATATGACTTGTAATTTATCTCCTTGGTAGAAAATGCTTCAGTGTGAACCTTCAGAAAATGTACATTTCAACAAATTCAGAGCCACTTGATGATGATCCTACATAGTCCCTAACTTATTCGCTCTCTTTTCTTCTTTTTCCTTTCACTTTCTTGCCTTTGCGCCCACAGCATGTGAAAGCATTGAAAGAAAATAAGAATCTTAAACTCACAAACATACCTGCTTACCATCTGGCAAGCATCCCAGCAGTCTGGTGATCTCCTTAGTTATCCAGGAGATAGTAGAAAAACAAGAGTCCTGTGAAGATTTCACATGTTGCCATATCCCTGCCAGATGGTGATTTGTAAAACATGGACAAATTGCACGGGCTGCACTTCCCTCCGATAAACACAACAGAAACACTGCAGCAATAGTGTTTAATTTGAAAGCAACTTCAACGGAAGAACTTTCAAGGTATAAACATCTAAAGAATGGTGGGATAAAAAGTGTCATCGTGTTCAGAGAGTTGGCTCTTCATGGACCTACTATTCTCTATCAGGGTGTTTCTAAACTTCACCGTAAAAAGTATTAAGAGTTGGGAAATGTCAGTAGCCCGGGACAGCTTATTACTACCCACCAGTTCTTGGCCATGACATGATTCTTTTGGTCATGTAATGATGGGCTCCAGGACTAAACATTGTATTGACAAATTTAACAGTTGGGCAACTCCACATCCACACATGGAGAACTAAGTCTAGTTAGAAGCAGGGCATTTTATTTATATTTTAATACAATAGTACATAGTTCTAAAATAATACTTTCCCTCTGTGTCAGCTGTTCTTGTGATTGTCTATGCAGTGCTCAAATCATTGGTCATAGTAGGGGGGCAATGTCTAACAGGTGGTTTAGCATTGGGCAAAAAAAGCTGTAAGCTTAAGGCTTGACAAGGTTTGGTCTCAAAGCATACTTGTCCAAGGAAGGGTATATTTTCAGCATTTCCACTGATTCCAAAGTTCACTTGAATCAGGAGGTTAAAGCTTTGCTAATAGTAAGGGAATCTGAAAGATGAAAATGAACTCCTCTTTCCTAATGCATTAGCTTGGTTTGTAGGCATTTGTTCTGTCCTTAAAGCACTGGACTCCTCTTTCTCAGGACATAAACACAAAGATTTTTTTTTTTTTTTTTTTTTTTTTTTTGTCTTTTTTGAGATGAGGTCTCGCTATGGAGTTCAGGCTGGCCTTGAGCTGACTTTTGTAGCTCAGGCTGGTCTCAAACTCGCACCAATCCTCCTGCCTCAGCCTCCCAAGTGCTGGGATTACAGGCCTGCGCCACCACGCTGGCAACACAAAGATTTTGCATATCTACTTTATTTTTAATACCTGTCCCATTTCAGTATAATTCACACTGAAATAGAAGTGTATGAAATCAAGGTGAAGCATCAGATTTGGTGATTTTTTTAATACATTCACAAAGTTTTGTAAACACCACCACAATCAATTTTGGAATGTTTTCATCATCCCTAAAAGAAACGTCATCATGAGTAGTCATGTTTCACTTCCTACTGAAGCCCAACAGTCATAGATGACCAATGACCTACTTTCTGTTTTTAGTGAATTTGCCTATTTGTATATTTCATTTTTATTTTTTTTATTTTTATTTTTATTTTTTTTTTGTCTTTTTGAGACAGGGTCTCGCTATGCAGTTGAGGCTGGCCTTGAGCTCACTTTTGTAGCCCAGGCTGGTCTCGAACTCGCACCGATCCTCCTGCCTCAGCCTCCCGAGTGCTGGGATTATAGGCGTGAGCCACCACGCCCGGCTTATTTGTATATTTCAAATGAGTCCAATCATAATATGCCTATTCTATTGCTTTTTTTTTTTTTTTTTTACTTAGTATGTCTTCAGGGCCCATCCATGTTACATTATATGTCAAAATTTAATATGTTTTATTTATTGCCAGATAATACTCTTTTTATGTATTTTTGTACAGGGTCTACAGGATCTCACTACACAGATTGGACTTGTAGTGATCCTCCTGTTTTAAGCCTCCCAAGTGCTGTGGTTATAGGTACACACTATGATGTCCAGTCTCATTAGCAGACTAAGTGTGCCCTGGAGGTGGGGCTGAATGACACACCGGACATTTAATCACAGTCACTATGCCATCCCTAAGCAGGAACATTAGTCTACTGAGCTATCTGGCCTGCCCAAAATAATATTCTTTGTATGAATATATCACATTTTATTTTTATTGGGTGGGAGATACTTGCGATATATCCTTGTGTCTAAATATATATACTTATCTTAGGCATATAGCTAGGAATAGAGTCTCAAGATCATTTGATAACTCTTTTTAACCTTTTGAAAAATGTGTTGCTTTTATATACTATTGTTTACATTGTATGTGTGAGAAACAGAGTTGCACTTGTGTATACCCAGGGTTTATATTATCCACTGTTTCAGTTCCTATTCCAAAATAGCAAATAAACATGGATTTTAGAATCAGGCAAACCTTAATTTGAAGCACACTTTACCTACCCCATAGTCCTAGCATACATTGTCATGCTGCTGAAATCTCATTCCATCATCTGTAAAGAGAAAGGCAATAACTGATTTTGCCTGGAGCTTGTGTTTGTGGAATATGATGGTGTATTGAGAAGCTGCTTTGCAGTGTTTCTCTACGTTAAGTACTCTTCCCTAAGACCCTATTCCTGACACCCAAAGTTAAATCAAAGAAGGTTTATTTGGCCCAGAGTTTGCATAGGTTTCATTTCATAGTTGGTTGGCTCCAAGACAAGTTGTATGGCAGAGAGGTATCCCAGAGCAGGCAGGCCAGATGCCAGCAAGCAGCAAGTGAGTGAGCAGCAGGGAGCCTCTTTCTGTTCCTTATCTAGCCTACCTGTGCTGAGGGAAAGTAGCTCTCAGACCCTTAATCCAAGCACTGCACTATGAATCAACCCAGCATTACATCCTTGATTCCAGATGCACACAACCTGGATCCAGGCACATTCAAAGGGTCCTATCTATATCACATAGAGCTTTCGGGGTCATCCAGACTGGAGCTAAACATGATCCTTTGTTACTTTCCAATAATATTACTTTATTTTGCTTCTACATTTCTGTTCCTGCGTGCTGAAGTATAAAAAGTTAATACAAGGAAGGCCTTTTGGGATAACTCTGATGTTCAGACGATGATACTTTTGGTTGATTGGTTAAATGCTTTACTTTGAATTGGGTGTAAATCATAACTTCATTATATTTATTCTTCATAAATTCATTAGAAATCAGTAAGCAGAAAACAGTTAAAACAATGCCTAGAATGTATTTTGTGGCATACCTTTGATAGTGTTGAATATGACACATTATTAGAAATGTCATACAATTGTGTAAGCCACATTTTAGTGCTTAGGTATTCATTGCCCATGTAGATGATCTCATAAGAAATTGACTTTGAAAGGAAGGATGATTCTCAAGAATAATTTCTACTTAGTTAATATTTAAATTCATGATATTTGTACAAAGGAACAAATCTCCCATGATTTGTTTTTTGTTGTTGTTGTTCTTTTTTTTTTCTTGTTTCAGAACCTTTATTTGTTTATTTACTCATTTCCATGGCTGGCTCAGCCTGCCCCGAGGGCAGGGCTGGCGCAGCATGTGATGCCGGGGATCTAACTGCGGTCCCTGAAGCCACCCAAGCTTTCCCAAGCAGGCGCTTTAGACCACTGAGCCATCCCGCCGGGCCCTCCCATGATTTGTACTACTGGTCCTTGATGATGCCATTCTGGAATGTCTACTCAGAGCCATTGAGCTTAGTAGGTCTTCTTTCATTGAGTCTCCTTAAGTCATAAACAAAGTCTTTTATATTAGGAATGTCTTCTAGGTTCAGCATAAAGTATGCTTGTAACACATCAAATGAATGACTGTGTAACAGTCCTTAGTATGGGAAATTTTGTTATTTCCTGCAAGACTGGCATATATATATATATATATATATATATATATATATATATATTATTTTTTTTTTTTGTCTTTTTGAGACAGTGTCTCACTATGCAGTTGAGGCTGGTCCTGAGCTCACTTTTGTAGCCCAGGCTGGTCTCGAACTTGCATCAATCCTCCTGCCTCAGCCTCCCGAGTGCTGGGATTACAGGCATGAGTCACCACGCCCGGCTGACAAACCTATATAAACCAATTTTGTGCACAAGATCTGATCTTTTGCTTAACCTCAATTATTTCTTTAAACTCTATTTGCATTAAGCCCATTTTCCTGAGGCTGTAGTATTATTAAATGGCTTTATTTTTAGGGGCTGGCCAAATAGTTCAGCTGATTAAAGTGCCTGCAAGTGGGTGCAGGGGCAGGGGTTTCCCTAGGCCTGCAGTGCCCACTCTGCCCTCAGAGTTTACTGAGACTGCAATTTAGACTGGGCATGGTGGTGCATGCCTGTAGTCCCAGCTCTTGGGAGGCTGTGAACAGGTGGATCGCTACAAGTCTGATCTCACAGTGAAACCCTGAACACTTTACAAACCCTTCCCTAAAAAATAAAATAAAATAAAATAAAATAAAATAAAATAAAATAAAAAGCTCTACTCGCTCTGAAGATAAACAGTCAAATGAGTTCCAGAGACAGAGTTGGGTCAGTTTCTTCTTTCTGCCTGTCAGTCTTTTAAAATAACTCCCAAATGGTCAAGCCAGGCAAAAAACTGTGCTGCAAAACATTTGCCCTTCCCTAGGTCTCTGGGTGGTCATCCTGGTGACCCTTAGAAACTATAGTGATGAAACAGGAAAGTTATATTTATATCTTCACCAATGGATAAATGAAAGAAAAGGAAAATGTGAGTGAGTAGGTTTAAGAGAGGCAATTCAAATATATTCTTATTTATACTTCAATACAGAAAAATTTAAAAAGTTTTCCTTTTATAGTTTTGTGACAAACCAAGGAATATTTCAATTCTAATAATTGTCTCAATTTACATTATTCAAAGCACACTGCAATTATGATATCACAGACATTAATAAGCTTTGTAAACCTTTCTCCCAGATAACTCGTGTTTTCTTTTTAAAACTAAATTTGAATTTCAAACTTAGATTACTTCACACTGTCATTTTAAATGGATAACATCTGGAAGTGAAAAAAAAAAAAAAAGAATTGTCCTCTCAGCTTTTCAGAACAGATTCCATTTCAAACCTGCCAGAAAATTTAGACCTGCTGCAAGCTTAACTTTTACATCCCTACTGAACTTTTTTTTTCTTCTTTTTTCTAGCTCTCCACTTGTCTGCTCTTCCCTCCTGGTTCTATTCTCCTCCCCTCTCTTAAATGTGTCTATTACCCTCAGGTTTTGACCTTGGGCAGACTGTGAGCACAAAGTCATGTTATTTAGAGTGAAGTAACACCAGTAGTCAGGAAGGAACAATGTAGTTCAAGCCAGATAAAATAAATCTCTCATTTCCTGTCAAGGGACTGAGCCAAAAGCAATGATGAGAGACAGAGGGGGCAAAATGTGCAACTCGAAACTCAGACGCTTGGGATGGCACAATCCAACTGCAGTCCTCTCTTGAATACAGAAAACAAAACCTGAAATAGCCAAAGTGGCAGAAGTCACATAATACCTGTGGAATAAACAAAAACATATGAAACAGGACATTCTTGCTGCTTCCTGGCCATAGGGATATGAGTGCCACATTGGGATGCTGGAGGAGGGCCACCTAAGGACAAGACTGAGAGGTGTGAGGGATTCACCGTTACAGGAATGTGAATTTCACCATCTCTGAAACACACCTGTGTAGCTGCTACTTTTGACCAAGTTGTCTATGTAATGAAAACATATGTACTGATTCCTACACAGACATGTATGAGCTACATATTGGGATTTGCAACCGACTGTGGGAAATAACTTCTTTATTCAATTCAAGCCAAGGGCGTAGTGGTTATCCCTGCCTTAATTGTTAAGAAAGTTCACTGGTTTATTAAACAGTCACCAACAAAGTACCTGCTGTTTAAATATGTTATTGCAAATTGTTTCAAATATTTAAGCCATATAATCTTTGGAATAACTGTGTGAAAGAACTATTATGGTATTTTTATTCTATGAACGAAAAACCTAAAGAACAAGGTAAAGTAATCTTCCCAAGGATTCAGTCAGCAAAGGATAGAGCCTTAATTTGAATCAAAGCAATGTGGTTTCAGAATTTAGTCCCTTAATTACTAGGTTTTGGCGCACATGTAGCCGTGTTCTAACAGTGGCATTTTTCTAATCATAGTGGTTTCGAAGTCTTGCTCAGATTTTGCAGAAGTGCATCATCTCAGAAGCCTAGTGAAACTTCCAAATCCAGAAGATCCACAAGAAATCATAAAAATAATAAATACATAAATAACATTCATTGTAATGCAGAGTATTTTACTTTTTTTCCCTGAATGTCTTTCAATAAGTTAACATTCATTCATTCAACCACTCATTATTTATTCTCTCAACAAGTTCTTCTCCTTGCATGCCTACCTTTTGCAGTGCACTGTAATGGGGGATGCAGTGGTCTCCTGGCTGATGGAGTCAGTGGAAGCTGCATTCTAGCTTAGTTTGATGCAGAATATGCTGTGAAGAAATTGCTACAAAGACAATATTCTCAAAGACTTGTGCTACCTTTTTTTTTTTTTTTTTTTTTTTTAAGGCAGGGTCTCCCTTTGTGTTTTAGACTAGCCTTGAACTCACTATATAGAAGCTGGTCTCAAACTCACCTCACTCCTCCTGCCTCAGCCTCCCACATGCTGGGATTACGGGCTTGTGCCCTGGCACCTGTCTAGTGTTACTTTGTACTTAAAGATAGCTAGAAAATTTTACCTCGAAGGATGAACTATGTTTCAATCCTTTGAATCAAGTATTTAGTGGTGTCACATGGAGATGGAGACTTTATTTTATGGCTGTACATCACAGGACTCTGCCCACTTATTGCTTTAACAACACAGAGTAAACATCAGAATAAGACTGTGCCACATGGCAAGGATGATTCTAAGAAGCATAAAAAGCCGGGTGTGGTGGCGCATGCCTGTAATTCCAACACTTGGGAGGCTGAGGCAGGAGAATCAGTGCAAGTTTGAGACCAGCCTGGGCTACAAAAATGAGCTCAAGGTGAGCCTGAGCTGCATAGTGAGACCCTGTCTCAAAAAGACAAAAAAAAAAAAAAAAAAATAGAAGCATAAAATATACTTTCTAGAGTCTTGCCATCCTCCTCACTCCTACTGGACTTCTGATAAAAGTACTTTGATGCTTACCACATTGTGAACACCTCTATTGTTATACATTATATGGCACTTATTGATTAGAGACCATAGTATTATACTATACATATCTCAACTCAATTGTCAGTGTGGTGTTGCATTCTACATTTTTGTGTTTCTCAGGCTGTTAGTGTCCCACACATAGAAGTACTTAGTAGGTAATTTTTAAATGAATTGAGGAATACATTTTACACATAAATGTAAAATAGAGGAATGAGCATACACATTTATTTTATGTAATATGCAAGCTGGCCCAAAGGAATGATGTTTCCTTTCATAATATATGAATAATTGATAATTTATAACAGATAATAATTTTGTTAGATAACTCATTTGTGTATTTCCTATATAGTAGCCTTCTATGTGTTTATTTTGGGTTACTTAATTTAATATTTACTCTAAATCTGTGAAGTTAAGTATATGGTTGTGTAAGATTGAATTACAAATAACCCTAAGGGGACTGCATTTCTTTCCAGCAGTCACAACCTTTTAGAGGTTTCTACCACCCAAGACTTGGTCTTTAACATAGAGTTAGGGATATTTAGGCTCCAGTTAGAGGACTAGGATATAAAAGGAGAAGTTTCCCACCACAAAATGAACTCATGGGCACCTTACCTTAGCCCCTGGAGAAATTTATCTTATCCTGTGGACTACTTGGGTATGTGAGACAGATGATTCCCCAACTGTATCATAGTTTAAGTTGAACTAAAAAGATAACTTGTATACACTTTGAAATTTAAAAGATAGGCATTTGTATTTATTATATCTTTAGGAGTCATTTATGTTATGCCTCCACAAAATATTTCAATGGAAAGAAAATTACAATGAATTGTGTTCCTGGTGACGTCAACAGTTGGGTACATATAAGGTACCCACTAAATAGTATTTAGTCACTTGCTTTCCAATACTTATTGACCTTTTCACCACTCAGCTTTATCTTTTGCTGACAGAAAATGGAGCTTTTGCTTAATTTAACCCAGGATGTTTTCTTTAAACAAAAACAATTGCTTCCTTTCTACAGGAAATTTATGAACCGGAAAGTCTGTGGAAACAATTCCTCTCTTCTTTAGGAGGTTTGCAATATGATATGAGCCCAGGATCCATCCAGGATCTGTCAGGGAACCCCACCAATTATTTTTACCTTCTCCAACACCCAGTTATCAGTTCTAATCTGTCTTCTACTAGTTTTCACATTCAAGATGTCAACTTGAACACTGGTAAGTATTAGACAATACATTCTTTATGAAACATGTTTGACACAGGCTCTGTGTGCTTTATGAAAATAAAAGATAAGGAGTTCCTTGAGAAGTAAGGAATCAAAACTCCAGCACTGTGTTATAACTATGGTAAAAGCTGAGACCTGAATGAAGAGTATTCTTCCCTGAACCAAAGATGATAATGAAAAATCCATGTCTGTTGATGGACATCTTTGCCATTCGTCATATACTAGTGTGATGAAATACTCAGTGAAATTAAATAGCATACAAACAATTGGAAGTGTTTTTTTTATGGAATATACATCTAAGCTACGGAATATATTATTGATGATTATTGAAAAAAAGACACAGGGTCAGTCAGATAACTCAGCAGATTAAAGTGCCTGCTTAGGCAGACCCAGGGGCCTGGGCTGAATCCCTGGCATGCCATGTCCATTCTACCCTCTGGGGGTACTGAGATGGCAACTGAGACTGGGCCTGGTGGTGCATGCCTGTTAATCCCAGTTCTTGGGAGGCTTAAAATAGGAGGATCACTAGGAGTCCAGTCTGTGTAGTGAGACCCTATAGACTCTGTTC
This sequence comes from Myocastor coypus, assembly GCA_004027025.1. Taxonomy (NCBI): domain Eukaryota; kingdom Metazoa; phylum Chordata; class Mammalia; order Rodentia; family Myocastoridae; genus Myocastor; species Myocastor coypus. The sequence continues at coordinate 7,493 of PVJA010014518.1, read as the reverse complement.
TGTACTAAATACAAAAAAAAAAAAAAAAAAAAAAAGAAAGAAAAAGAAAAAAGACACAGTAAGTGTATTGTTTTTAAATGGCTATGCTATCTTCTTTTCTTTTTTTCTTTTTTTCTTTTTTTTTTTTTTGTGGTACTGGGGATTGAACTCAGAACCTGGCACTTGCCAGGCAAGAGCTTACTGTACTGAGCTACCTCCCTGGCCAGCTATGCCACCTTCATATCTATCAAATTATTATACTTATGTTAAAATAGAAATTGAGAGATATTCCAGTCACACTGAATAATTGAAATGTTTTCTAATTTTGATAGCATAGCACACTTGTATTATTAAAACATAGCTGAGCATGGTGGCTAATAGCTGATATCTCAGGCCCTGGGAGACTAAGATAGGAGACCTCAAGAAGTTTGAGGCCAACTGGGGCTACGTAGTGAGTGAGTTCAAGGCCAGCTGGAGCTACATAGTGAGTGAGCTCAAGGCCAGCTGGAACAACTTAGAAAAACCCTATCTAAAGAAACACTTTACATTATATCATGATTACCAGGCACTGCTTAAATCAGATTTGAGGTCAGCATTTTGTGTGATTTATTATGTCCATTTTAACTATTTTTATTTCTGGTTTATAGATATACTATAAAAGCACATACTGATATTATTCTAACATTTATGGAGATTTGTTGGGTAAAACAATAACAGTACCTTGGCTTTTAAAATTTTGATTTTTTAATATCCCTCTGATACGCATTTAGACCATTATTTTTATAATAAAAATGTTTTATGTATTCAGTATCATATTAAGTTTTTTCATTTCATGATTTTTATTCAAAAGAATTAAATTAGATACTGATTAATCATTTCAGAATACAGTTAAGAGTGCTTAGTACTGTGTCTTATCATGGAAGATGTTAAACAACTGTGAAGATTGATTTGCATCCTAACAAGAGGATACAGAAGTGCCGGAGGCGGCAGTATAGTTCAGCGGATTAAACCCTTGCTTACGGAAGCACAGGGGCCAAAGTTCGGTTCCTGGCCCTGCTCTCAAGTGCACTGAGCCTGCAATAGAGTCTGAGTGTGGTGGTGCACACCTGTAATCAAAAAAAAAAAAGAAAAAAAAACAGAGAAAGACAAAGAGGATATAGAGTTAATGCATATTTACTGATTATTTTAAAAATTCAGTTTAGAAAAACAGTTCTAAATGATCATTAATACATTAAATAATGCAAGATTTCCCTACACTTATTAATTTATTGTTCATTTCAGGAATATCCTGAAACTTGGGTGTGGCAGTTTTTAAGAATTACTGATTACCTTGTTACAGCCAGATAACAGACACTGTTTTCTAAAGATGTCATATAATTTTTAACCTATGTCTCACAGTATTTCATGAGCATGTGGAGCAATTTTATGTTATACATGTATTTAAACATGTATGAAAATCTCATTTTTAACCATTAGAGTCATAAGAAAAGTTTAAAGAGTGATTTTTTTCATGTGTGTGCAGTTACAAATTCACAAGATAAGCTCTATTTTCATATAAAATAAATTACTTAAGAAGAGTAGTAATATAGTTATTATATGATACTTGTGAAGGCTTTAATCACAGGAGTGATAAACAAATTTGATGTCCTTGTACAATTCTTATAATTGATAGTATTTAACCCAAAGTTGATACTTCTCTTGACTTTCTGAACCCAAGAATTTGTCATTTATATTCCTGTGATAGAATTAGAAAGCTTTTGAACCTTATTTTTCAGCATCCTTATCTTATCAGGAGGCTTTAAAGAATTAGGTAGTGAAATGTATACATACTTAAGACTGGCATCACTCATGTCATGAGTACTTGGTGAGATTGCTATGATATGTACAATTCTTAGAGGATTCAAAAGATGGAGGCCTCCCTAGCCTCTTCCACTGAGGCCACCAAAACTAAGCACTAGTTGAATTCACTTTGTGTGCTTTTGCCCCTTTGTAGGCATGTCAAGTTTGCTAGATGTCTACATTCTCCAGTTTAAGAAAAATTATATTTTGACTACTGATAAGGAGAAAATATTCTTCATTTTAGCTCTGTAGTTGATTTATTCAATGCTCTGAGGTCCTGATAACTTTATTTTCTTGACTTAGCCAGGAAGTATGTTACAAATTCTTAAAGGAAATTTTAATACATATTATTCAAAAATTAAATATTCAAAAATATTTAATATGTATAAGAAAGCATTGAGACTCTTATATTCTACAGTTATCAGGTAACATTCAAATAGATTATGAATGATCTAGGACATAATGCTTTCTGACAATATAATAATGTTACAATTATTCTATAACTACCAAATGCCAAATATTTCCTGCAATTTATAACAAATCTGATGTCTTTTTCTTAACACAGTTTCACCATAAATGATTTAATAGTCTAGAAGAGAAGGCTGAGGGGTGTTTAATAATTTTTCTAGGGTCACCCAATATTAATTTAGAAGCATGAGTGTTTTGAACTCTTAATTACTGTTCATTTATCTGTTAAGAAATATTTAAAACCTCAGTAGTTTTCTTCTAATAGAACAGTAGTTCTTTTGACTTTGTTTTGAAATCTGTACTCATATTTATGAGTTCAACACTCATCAGTTGCATAATACAGTGCTAGGTTTCAAATACACATGATAGAAAATCATGTAGTCTCTTTCTGGACTCATAATACAGTCGTACTCAACAAGGATTGTTGGAGACTGACCTGCCTGACCAGATTGGCTTAAATTGCATTTGTAGGTAATTCTTTGAAATTTGATGTGTGTACCTGTTTTCAACAATAAGATTGAGATCAGCAAGGCCAGGAAACAAGTGTTCACTTCCATTGTATCTGCTTAGTTTAACTTCCTCAGGATGGGGTCACTTCTGGTGGCACACAATAGGCACTTGATAGAAATTTCTCAATTAAATGAATGGCTTTCCCTTTAATACATCATCTTTTTATTTTTGCTGTTAAAGAAATGTAATATATTACAAAGGGTATGGGAAGCTTTTATATATATATATATATATATATATATATATATATATATATTTATATGTGTGTGTGTGTGTGTGTGTGTGTGTATAATAGGCACTGAGCAAATTTCTATTGATGTGAAAATGTTGACAGTATAAATCATTATTTTATCAAAAATGGGCTTGCCATTTTTGTACCCGTTTGAGCACTTGCCTTGGTATATATCCTTCCCCTTTATTGTTACATGTGGACAATTTTGGATTTGCTTTTATTTTATTTTCTTATTTTTTAAATATTTGGTACAGGGTCTCACTATGCAGCCTGGACTCATAGTGATCTTCCTGTTTTTATAGGCATGTGCCACCATGCCCAGTCTCAGTGGACAGCTTAGGTGTCCTGGAGGCAGGGCTGGTATGGGCTAGGTGCTGGAGATGGTACTTTAGTCACTACACTTTGGATTTGTTAACATATACTTTAAGATAATTTTTTTTTTGAGTTGTTGATGGGTTGCAAAATTTTTATTTCTATAATCAATGAATTCTAAAGTGGTCTTTGCATCAAAGGCATCATATTATCATCTATGTAATGTTGAATTTCATGAGATGCTCACAGTTACCCCTTCACAATATAAAGTTTTAAAAGCCGTTTGTTTTGGCTTGTTTTAGACTAGCAATTGAGAAATTATTTAGTCATAGAATCTTAGGGACAGGAAAAACGATTAAATCATCTCCTTTTGAATCTCTGTGTTTTTGAGGGGCAGAATTACTTATGGGGACATTAAGTGACTCACATGTTTTGGGAAAACTCATAGTTTCCATGATTTGTTCACATTTCTTAAACTGAGAACTCACCATTAGGAGTCTTATTTTATACTCCCAGGGATGGATTTGGGAAAGGGGCAGAGCTCTTCAAATCTTCTTCTTAAAATCTGTCATTGGGTAGTCTGTACAACAAATACTGGCTGTCTTTCTGGTTTGAAGCTAGGAATTAGAAGAAAGTATGGTGAATGCACTGGTTTTTAAATCAATAATCAGCCAGGCGTGGTGGCACATGCCTGTAATCCCAGCACTCGGGAGGCTGAGGCAGGAGGATAAGTGTGAGTTCGAGACCAGCCTGGGCTACAAAAGCGAGCTCAAGGCCAGCCTGAACTGCATAGTGAGACCCTGTCTCAAAAAAAGGCAAAAAATAAAATAAAATCAATAGTCATTAGGTGTGTAATAATTGATAATTTTTAATTATGATGCCCAGATAAAAATCGTAGGCAGCTGTGTAGTTGAGTAGAAGCTGTTGCTCATGTGCAAACAGGACTGAGCATTATAAATATTGGTGAAATTTTTGGATTGAAGTTTAGAAGCCTGAAATAGTTGATGGACTAACTTCCACTCACTTACTGGGTGGAATTCAAGTATGGAAAGGGGATATTTGATTGAACTTTAAATGTGAAACTTAGGAGGACAATAAAAATATATTTTTTAAAAAATCACCCTTTACTTGACATATATTTGGTTCTCTTTTTATTCTTCTGGGGGAAAAATACAAATCCACATGGTAATAAAAGTCCCTATGTGTTAACAGACCTCAGGAATGTGATAATATTTGATAACATAAAAGGAAGAAAGCCCTCCCTGGACTCTTCAAACTAACAGCAGAACTCCCTCAGGCCAGTCACATGTAACCAGACTGTGGTGAAATCTTTGTTCAGTGGCCCATAGAATCATAACAGAGCCTTTTCCTCTAGTCTTGGGTTTCTAGAATTGTATTATCACTGCTCCAGGAGGTAGCAGGATAGCTTAGATGGAATATACAAGAGCTCTGTATTCCACTGCCCTGCCAGGAGCTTCCTCAGTTCAAACTCAAGACGTATTTTCCTTTGAAGAAACTTCCACATCCACATGGTTCCTTTCTGAGAGAAAGGTTTATATGGTGACTCATTTATCTCTATCTCACTCTGTTAATTTTGGCAAAGTTTTTCTTCGCTTCTGAAAACTATGATTAAAAGTCTCTCCATTTTAGGATATACAGGATAATTTTGTCATATTTTAAATTTCAAATACTACTTTTTTCCCCCTTCTTTTTATATCTTTTTAGGGAAGAGGTAATGGTTGGCTTCTGAAAGCAACCTAAATGTATATCATGCAGGATTCACGTAGGATGTGTGGTGTGTGTGTGTGTGAGTGTTCAACTATCTATCAGGTTTGGGTTGCTAACTTTAACAGTACTCTCTACAAAAAAACTTCAGTTGTCTCAAGAACACAGCCATGAAAACCACAGCTAACCAGTAGAACCATGATCATGTGTTGTGAAATTTTAAGTCGCTGTGAGGACAAGGTGACTCACTTTTTCTTTATTCATTTACCATTTTTAGCTATAGACTGTTCAAGCAAGTCTGTACATACCTTTGTTCCAAGAACTATTGATGAAACTTATGAAATGTTTTTTTTTTTTTTTTTTTTTTTTTTTTTTTTTTTTTTTTTTTTTTTTTTTTTTTTTTTTTTTTTTTTTTTTTTTTTTTTTTTTTTTTTTTTTTTTTTTTTTTTTTTTTTTTTTTTTTGCTATCTAGTATTAAAAAGTCTTCTTGTGCTATCAGTGAAAATGCCAAGAAATGGGCCTTAGATGGTGAATTTCTCCATATCATCCTATCAATTGATCAGGATTCACTCTTTTGCTGTCTACGTATCTACTCTATATATGTTTGTATATCTTATTTATTTGAATTGTCTTAAGTGCATACTTGAATAGCTCGCAAGGGTCAGAGAGAGTTCAAATGATACAAAAATGGTTTATTTTCTCCCTTCCCCTCCTCCCTCCTGCTAATGCTAGCTGATGAAGAGTGCCTGGGGTGTCCTTCAGTTTAAAGAGACAACCTTATTCATCTGGAGGGTGTGAATGCCCTTCTTGTGGAATACTGTAAATAGTAATTCGCAAGAGGGTGACTTTTTATTGCTTTTACATTGATAACATGCCTAGGGAAGACTTACTGTTATCCTGATGAATGTAAGAGAGATAACAGTGGAATGTGTACACTAATTTAAACATCTGTGTGTACAATCCAAGAATTATCTGTATAAAAGCAAGTACTTTTCTGTATTTACCAATCTAGACTGATTTTTGAAGTGTGCTATCCAATATATATGTACATCTTAACACTTTTTAAAATATTTTTCTCCCCATGCTGTCTGAAGTATTAAGAACAGAGCTAGAGGCTGAGGCATGAGGATCGGTGCAAGTTCGAGACCAGCCTGGGCTATGAAAGTGAGCTCAAGGCCAGCCTCAACTGCATAGTGAGACCCTGTCTCAAAAAGAAAAAAAAAAAAAAAAAAAAAAAAAAAAAAAAAAAAAAAAAAAAAAAAAAAAAAAAAAAAAAAAAAAAAAAAAAAAAAAAAAAAAAAAAAAGAACAGAGCTAGAGTACTAATACAAATCACAGAATATGCAGTTTATAGAAATCAGGCTGAATTGTACAGAGAAGCATTCTGATTTACTATAGCAGCATCAGGTTGCAGAGTAAATGTTAGCCACACAGGAACTAAAAATGAATGTAAGTGGAGATAGGGATGCAGCATAATGTATATTGAATTTATATGCATCTTATTATTTAGCATAATAAAAATGTAATGCTCTCATCTAAAACTGGCTTGAGAACATAACAATTAAGGACCAGTTCTGTTGTCAAAAACCATAGAAATCTCAGTCATTTACCTTGAAGTCCAGCCTTACTTTTCTTTTCTTTCTTTCTTTCTTTCTTTCTTTCTTTCTTTCTTTCTTTCTTTCTTTCTTTCTTTCTTTCTTTCTTTCTTTCTTTCTTTCGGCACTTATTTTATAAGAGCTAGTGAAAGTGTTAGGGGATTTGAATGCCAAAAGCTGTTAACTAAGTATAGTGCTGAGATATCTAATGGCATTAGTTGCTATTGGTACATGGAAATATCCTCTTCTTAAAGCCTAAGAGGCCATGGGCAATGGTTCACTGGTTCACCATTAACAATCATTACTAGTACTGGTAATTCAGTTTCTTATTCACAAAAGTAAAGAAAAAAATTAATAATGAAAAACATACCAGTCTACAATACAGATCTAGGCATTACAGATAATATTCTCTATTTCAGAATTATTTCAAAACATTATTGAGCTATTTGTAGTGAAAAAGATGTTTACCTTCTTTCATTAAGTTGGTTTTTTTTTTCAATATGTTTGTTACACGGCCTCACTGTGCACTTGGACTTATATTGATCCTCTTGTTTTCAGCCTCCCCAGCACTAGGATTACAAGTGTCCAGCACCACACTGGGTCTTAGTGGCTGGCTCAGCATGCCCGAGGTGAGGCTGGCATGGTATTGGGGGGAAGTCTGCTTAGCTATCTTGCTGGCCCCCATTAAGAAATTACTGACATTGAAAATACACCTCAGCTAAAATACTATTTTTAGGGGCTGGGGAGATAGCTCCGAGGCACAAGTGCCTGCTGGGAAAGTGCAAGGTTGTGAGTTCGAACCCTGGTCCCACAAAAAAAAAAAAAAAAAAAAAA